>PVKM010053405.1:0-10043 GCA_004027735.1 Carollia perspicillata | reverse complement strand
AGAAATGTATTTGCTGTGGGCTGTATGGGTACTTGGTGTCTTGCACGGGGCCCTGAGTGACGTGTGGGTACATAGTTGTGTGTGTGTTTGGGTATTGTTTGTATATGTGTGGAACAGGGACTGTGGATGTTGTGTGTATACATGGGAGCTGGGTGTGTTCTGTTCTGTCGGGGCCCCTCATGTGCAGTGTGTACACACAGGTGTGTTTATACTTGGGTGCTTTGTCTGTGTACATAATGAACCTGTGGGTGTTGTATGTGTGGTGGGCTCATGGGCTCATGGTATGGTGTCCTGTATGGGGCCTTTTGTGTGGTGTGGGTACTCAGGTCTGTGTATGCTTCGGGATGTAGTTTGTATATGTCCCTGGGGCTGTGTGTACAGGTCGACTGAGTGGGCACTGCATGTATGTGCAGGGGCCGTGTGCGGCCTGGAGGCTGCGAGTGCCCTTGTCCTTTGGGCCTCACTTCTCTTCCTTTCCCATCCCTCTAGGCTCAGCCAAGGCTGAGAGTGACAAGCGTCTGAGTGTAGGGCCTGGCCAGGGGCCCGGGTCTGCAGTGGATGAGCACCAGGACAATGTCTTCTTCCCCAGCGGGCGACTGCCTCACCTGGAAGAGCTGCACACGCAGGCCCAGGAGGGGCTCCGCTCCCTGCAACACCAAGGTAACCTTCCCGCTCCGTGCAGCGCTCCTCTCAGCTCCCGAGGTGGGAGGCTTAGCCCAACACACCTTTCTGGTGTCTTCCAGAGAAACAGAAACTGAACAAGGGTGCCTGGGACCGAGGAGACACCCAGAGCCTCCAGGTGAGCCCTGCCCCCCCAAGTCATTCTGACTCTTCTTTTCCTTCCCTCTTGGTTTCTGGCAAGTGTGTCTCCAGACCCTTTTGGATCTGTCTTCTTCCTGTACCATGAAGTGTCTGCTCAGTGCAGGGTGATGCTGGGGGCAATCCGAGCCAGACATTCTAAGGGGGAGCCTTGTAGAGGCAACAGTAAGCCACACCCAGGCCTCTGGGGGTGGTCCTGGTCTGAGGCCAGGGCCTGATCTCCTTTTTCCCTCAACAGTCCTCCAGGACAGGGCCAGATGAAGATAGCATCTCCTTCTGCAGCCAGACCACATCCTACATGGCCGAGAGCTCCACGGCGGAGGATGCTCTCTCCATCCGCTCCGAGATGATCCAGCGCAAAGGTGTCTGCCCACCAGCCGGGATTCTTGGGCAGGGTGTAGGGGTGGTGCGCAGGCACCATCCAGGTCCCAGCGCCTGTAGCTTGCTTCCCACTGTCCTCCTCATCCAGCATTTCTTGAGGTTCTGTGATTCAGTGAACTCAGGAAACAGAGTACCTTGTGTGTTCTTGGACAGTCAGGATGCCCGTTAACTGCAGAGCAGGGCAGTTAAGGGTTGGGTTCGAGCCCGATACCGCTACTCACTAGCTGTGTAGCCTTGGACCAACTTTTAACCTCTCTGAGCTTCTGTTTGATGTTCTACAAAAATGAAGACAAGAGCACTTACAGTATTGGAAAGAATACCAAGTGTTTAGCATGCTAACACATAGTGGGTGTTTACTAAGTGGAAATTATCATTATTGACCTAGTAAATGGGAAAGCCTTCCAGAAGTCTTACAGAAAAGAAGTGCCTAGCTTTGTCTAGCCTAGCTTTGCCCATGCCTGCTTGCCTATGAACATCTTTGTTTTTTTTCGGAGTTACTAATATTCTCCAGAATGTCCCGAGACCTGCTCTAATGGTTTCTTTCTTCTGTACTGGCCCCCAGGCTCCACCTTTCGACCCCATGACTCATTTTCCAAATCGTCAGGGAAGTCAGGGCGGCGGCGGCGGGAACGGCGCAGCACGGTGCTGGGCCTGCCACATCACGTGCAGAAGGAACTCGGTGAGCCCTGGGTTGAGGTGGGCAGCGGTGGTGGGTGGGGAGCCCTGGGCAACCCATCTGCTGACTCCCAAGTCCTTCCTGTCCATTCCAGGCCTGCAGAGTGAACGTGAAGCACCAGGCACTCCTCGGCCTCCTGGGCCGCGGGACGCTGTACGGATCCCCACGGTGGATGGTCGCCCAGCAGGTCTGGCCTCAGGAGCAGGGGTCCGGGTGTCCCTGCTGACGCTGGAGGCAGAGGCGGAGGCTGGGTCCAAGGCAGAGGCCATACTGCAGCGTCACATCGACCGAGTCTATCGGGATGACACCTTTGTTGGCCGGTCCACTGGGGTGCAGCCTCCACCAATTACCCGGCCCATGTCCCTAGCAGTGCCTGGACTGACAGGAGGGGCAGGGCCTCCTGAGCCTCTGAGCCCGGCCATGTCCATCTCACCCCAGGCCACCTACTTGTCAAAACTGATCCCACACGCTGTCCTGCCACCCACAGTGGATGTGGTGGCCCTGGGCCGCCGCAGCCTGCGCACCCTGAGCCGCTGCAGCCTGCACTCGGCCAGCCCGGCCTCCGTCCGCTCGCTGGGCCGCTTCTCCTCGGCCTCCAGCCCACAGCCCCGCAGCCGCCACCCATCCTCCTCCAGTGACACCTGGAGCCACTCTCAGTCCTCTGACACCATCGTGTCCGACGGCTCCACCCTGTCCTCTAAGGGTGGCTCCGAGGGCCGGCCAGAGGGCTCTGTAGCTAGCAATAGTGTGGCACCCCCGCCCCAGGGGGGCAGCGGGAGGGGCTCTCCCAGTGGAGGCAGCACTGCTGAGGCCTCGGACACTGTCAGTATTCGGAGCAGCGGGCAGTTGTCCAGCCGGAGCGTGTCCCTACGTAAGCTGAAGCGGCCCCCACCACCTCCCCGCCGGACCTATTCACTCCGTCAGCGGAGCTCAGCGGCCCCTGATGGGCCCTTGGGGTTACCTCCCAAGCCAGAGCGGAAGCAGCAGCCACAGCTGCCTCGGCCGCCCACCACTGGTGGGTCCGAAGGGACAGGGGCAGCCCCCTGTTCGTCCAGCGCAGCAGGCAGCTGGGTGCCTGGCTTGTCTCCAGGTGGCTCCCGGCACCTGCCACGCTCCCCAGAACGGACACTCTCACCTTCCAGTGGGTACTCGAGCCAAAGTGGTACCCCTACCCTCCCTCCCAAGGGTCTAGCAGGGGCACCTGCTTCCCCAGGCAAGGTCCAACCCCCTAAACCAGAGCGTGTCACTTCCCTCCGGTCTCCCGGGGCCTCTGTCTCCTCCTCCCTTACCTCTCTGTGTTCCTCCTTCTCTGACCCAGCCCCGTCAGACCGTTCTGGTCCACAGATGTCGACCACCCTTGGTGACAGGTTTGTCATACCTCCTCATCCCAAGGTGCTGGCCCCCTTCTCCCCACCTCCTTCCAAGCCCAAGAGTCCTAACCAAGCTGCCCCTGCTCTGGCTGCCCCTGTGCTGGTCCCTGGGCCCATTGCTACCATGGATGCTAGTCCTGAGTCCCGTCCCACCCTGCAGACATCGCTGGCCGCACCACAGGAGTCTCCTGTTGCCTCCAAAGACCAGTCACCCCCACCATCCCCACCCCCATCTTATCATCCACCCCCACCACCCAATAAGAAGGTAGAAGTGGTTGAGGAGGCCCAATCTGCCCCAGAGACTGCTGAGGAGCCCCTCCAAGATCCCAGCTGGCCTCCACCCCCACCTCCTGCACCTGAGGAGCAGGACCTGTCCATGGCTGACTTCCCCCCACCAGAGGAGGCCTTCTTTGTGGCTGGCCCTGAGCCTGCAGGCCTTTCAGACCCTCCAGCTCCTCTCAGCTCCCAGGCTGCTTCGCCCTCAGCTACCATCTCTTCTCAGAGCCAGCCCCACGGCACCCCAGAGCCTCCAGCTCCGCCAGCCCTCCCTGACAGTACTGTCACAGGGCGTGCAGGCCAGCTTCCTCGGAAGGAACCAGTGGGCTGCAGCAAGGGCAACGGGACTCCCAGAGAGGAGGCCGGTGCTCCCCTGGTCACGCCCTCCCTGCTGCAGATGGTTCGGCTGCGTTCCGTGGGTGCTCCCGCAGTGGCTCCAACTCCAGCATCCGGGCCATCAGCCCCCCAGAAGCCACTGCGAAGGGCCCTGTCGGGGCGGGCCAGTCCAGCACCTGCCCCCTCCCCAGGGCTGCATGCTGCCATCCGACTCAAGGCCTCTGGTCTGGCCGCCAAAGAGGATCCTGCGAGTGCCCAGCCCAATGGGCCGCCTGAGGGAGAGCCCCGGTCTCCCCAGTCCCCTGCCTCTATGGCCAGCTTTATCTTCTCCAAGGGCACTAAGAAGCTGCAGTTGGAGCGGCCTGTGTCCCCCGAGAACCAGGCTGACCTCCAGCGGAATCTGGTGGCTGAACTTCGGAGCATCTCAGAGCAGCGACCACCGCAGACAAAGAAGTCACTGAAGGCCCCCCCACCTGTGGCCCGCAAACCCTCTGTGGGAGTGCCCCCACCCACCTCTCCCAGCTTTCCTCGGGCTGAGCCCCTCACTGCTCCTCCGACCAACGGGCTCCCTCATGCTGAGGGCAGGACTAAGGGGGAGCCAGCCGAGAATGGAGGTGTGGTGCAGCTGGTGGGCCCGGAGGAGAAGCTGGATGGGCCTGGCTCAGGTACGGTGGGCAGCGTGTGGGTCCCATTGCTGGTGACGGGGCTGGGTATTGGAGTCTTGCATTAGGAGTTGCTCTTGGACCTTTTGACTACTCTGGTCTCAGGATGTCTGGGGAGGCTGAATGGGCACCCTTGAGCTACTGTGAAGAAGCATAGCGTGTGGGGCTTGTTTTTTTTGGTGGTTTTTGTTATGTTTCACACATACTGTATTTTTTTTTATTCAATTAGTGTTGTCCCAAGTTTTCCTCTGTTGCTCTGCCCTGCCCCACCCCTTCCCCCAGTCTCCACCTTGTTGTCATTACCATGGGTCCGATGGGCCCTCTATGCATGTTCCTGGACTAGACACTTCCCCTTCTTTCCCTCATTATTCCTCTTGTGTGGGGTTTGTTATCGGAAGTACAGAGTTTGAATTCCAGCTTCACCGTTTTGTCTACCCACCCTACCCTCGAGTGCCTCACTGCCAGGTGGGGACGTTGGTGCCTACATCATAGGGTCAGATAATGTTTGTGAACTGTCTAATGTGCTGCTAGCCTGGTCAGTGAGCTGAGGGGGTAAGAATGTGCCTTGGGCTTTTAGTGTCCAGAACCAACTGGACACTGAAACTGGGGAGGCCTTTTGCTGAGTGTTCCTTTTTTTTCCCCCACAGACCCACAGAAAGAGCTGGTCTAACCACCAGGCACCTCACTGGCACTGCTGACCCCTCCCAGGAATACAATCTCAGGGACCTGAGCAGTTCCAAGGATGAGAGGATGTGGCAGAGACTTAACGTAGTAGAGAGGATGCCTGCAGCCTTAACCTCCACGGCCTTCAATATTTATGCAAGCCTGGTCTTGACCCTGTCCTCCAAGTCATCCAGCTCTCATGCCTTTTCCCTAATGGACTCACCTCCGGCGGCTGCCACTTGAGTCTTGGCCTTAGCCTCATCTTGAAGGAGGTAGCTGGTGGGAGTGGGCGGCTGCGCCCCCTGCTGGCCCCAAGGTCAGAGTTGGGAGAACAGCTCTCTTGGGTTTCATTGTTTTAAATGTCCAAATCATACATACCCTGTAGTCTGGAATCAAAGCACTTTCAAAAAGAGACTGCATGTCCACCCTCCAGGGCCCACGAAGCCACATTCCGAGGGCCTGTTTACATGGCGGCAGCATCTGTCCCTGGCAGCCAGCCCACAGCTGGGACCATCCCTTCCCTCTCATCCAATTTGCTCCTTAGTTCTTGGAGGTGGGCAAGTCATTGCATTCCCACAGGCTGGAGGCAGGAGCAAGGCTGTGGAATTCCAAAGCACAAAAGGTGCAGCAAGGGTTAGCCTTCCTGTGCCTCAATTTACCACCAACCACCCTCCTGCCTTCCAGTTACGCTAGGTGCTCCATGCAGGGAACAGGAAGTGGGAGGCTGCTCCGGCCCCTGGGTGGGGAAAGAGCAGAGGGGAGGAGGTCACAGGCTCTGTCCTTAGAGGGCAGAACAGTACAGGGAGCCATCTTGGGGGTCACTTGGCAATTGTCCCTTGTTTTATCTGGTCAGTCTGGGGGTGGGCAGGCACAGCTCTCAGCCGGGCAGAAGCACTGAAGAGGTGGGTGGCGGGGAGACTACCGCAGGGAGAGCCCATCTGGGCGGTGTGCCTGGGCCCAGCCCTACAGGTTTCCTCCCCTGACCTTGCTTCCCTTGCCCCAGCTCATGGCTTTGGTGCAGCTGCCTTTCAGCGCAGGTGGCTGCACTGGGGAGAGCTGGCCCTGAGTGACAAGCATGAGAAGGGAAAGGTACATCCTATTCCGGGCTCTTCCGCAGTCATTGGGGGCGGGGGAAGGGCACTCCATGCTCCAAGGGAGCAGGATTGGTGGTTGCCCGCCCCCCTCAAAGTCAGTCTCTGCTACTGATGTGCCCTCCAGGAATTTCAGTGACTGTTTGCAGCCTGTGCCACCTCTCTAGGTGAGCTGGCTACCCGTCCAGCCCCTGTGGCTGCACAGTGACTCAGGCTTGAGTCTGGCAAGGAACCTTCCGATTAGCTGTTTCTCTTCCACCAAGGAGATCGGCCTCCTCCCAGAATGAGAGCTGGGACCATGGGGTGTGGTGCGAGAGCCCAGGTTCCTCTGGCCCACTCACTGTGTCCTTCCTGGAGCTGTAAACCAGTGTCCTCCCTTGCCCGTTGGGTAGGGGAGAGCTGCTGCTGGGTATGTGTTGTGCCTGCCCTGCGAGTGGGGGAAAGAAGATGGTCAGTAAGCACCGCTCTGCTCAGAGCTCCTGATCCAGGCCCCTGGGAACTAGGACCAGGCCAGGGCCTCCGAGAAACCAGGTCCTGGCAGCAGCCTTGGAGCTGCTGGAGGTGGGAGGGGGCCTGAATTCCCTCTTGCCCTCCCGTGTCTAAATGTTACTCAAGCTCCTTTTCCTCAGTTAGATGTCTTTTATTTCCCCACCAGGTGGGACAGAGGACAAAGGGAGGATCTAGAAGCATCCCTTCTTCGTCCTCTGGGGTAAATGAGCTTGATCTAGTGCAAATGGAGAGACCAAAAGCCTCTGATTTTTAATTTCCACAGAAATGTTAGAGAGAGAAGTATATATATATTTCTTTAAATTTTTGAGTCTTTGATAATGAGTATATAAACAAGCCATTCACTCTGCCCTGAAGCTGTGTTTCAAGTGTTAATTAAATGATTAAAACTTGGCTGTGGCTGCTTAATGGGAGAGGGCAGAGTGGTGTGTGGGGCCCAGATTGAGAAGGGAAACCAGTCTCGCTGCAAGCACTGGGCCCCCCCCGAGTGGGCCCCTGCTGCTTAGCACTGCCAGAGGGAAAGTCAGGTGCCCATCGTCCCTCACCCCACCCACCGCAGGGTGAAAAGGACAAGGTACGACCAGCCCCGGGCTGGGTGAGGGGCTTGGCAGCTGCTGCACACTCGGGTTCCCCTCTCCTGAGATGCTCCAGTTCACAGACAAGCCTCATCCAGACACGCCTTTTCAGACATTTTATTTGAGATCATGACACTGATGGTTAATGACACCGATTGAGATGCCTTATGGAGAAGTACCCAGCCTCTTACATAGAACGAACCAGGCCGTACGATCCACCCTCTCCTGATGTGAACCACGCTGCTGGTTTAGGGACTGTCCCAACCTGGCAGAATCACGGGAAATTCCAGGAGCCCCGGGGTAGACCCTGCCTCCAAAGCCAAGCCTCAGGGCTGGCGAATGCTGCCACCCACGTGGCAGACCACTAGGTTCTCTTGTTTTCCCTTCCCTTCCCTTTTCAAATCCTACAATTTCCTGTTGGGGAGAAGCTGTAATTAACCCAGTTCAGGCACCGGGTCCCAGGCAGAGGCACAGCTGCTGGGATACCCAGGAAAACCAGAAAACCAGCATTTTTCCAATTAGAAGAGCTGTGGTATAAACTTTTTTTCTGTGCGTTATATTAAAATCAGGTTTCTCAAGTCAGCTGCCAAGGGAAGAGCTGGACTCCCCGCTGCCGCTGCTGCTGCTGCCCAGCCCTCATCACTACCTGGGAGGTCAGCCTCCCACTGCAGCCAGCCTGGGGTGGTTCTGGATTCTGGGGAGACTGCACTGCCCCTTACCAAGTTCTGTACTGAATAAAGCCCCAAACTTCTTGCTTCAGTGTCCTGGGAGATGGGTAGACAGACGGAGCCGACCAAGGAGACAGCCGATGACTCAGGATGAGGAGAGAAGGGTAGAGGGTGCTGGGTTAGCTAGCTGATGTTCCCCCCTTTCAGCGATTTACAGGAGATGTGACCCAGCTTGGTCATGAAGTTGGTCTGCTTCCACTGTGCAATGCACTCCTCAGAGACTTTAAAGTCAGCCTGGGCGAGAAACAAAAAAAAAGTGATTACCGTGATGGCGCCCGGCCCACAAGAAACAAAGCCTGCCCACACCACCAGCGTGCACACCGACTCAGTCCTCAGAGGGCAGTTTGCCAAAGGCTTCCGCCTTCACATCTTTTCTTTTTCAGTCCATTAAAAAAAAATGTTTCGCATATTTTGACTCAGGTAAACCCAAAACATTGCTGGAGGCAAAAATGACAAAACTAAAGCTGTCCTACTTCGGGCACATGGTGAGAGGCAGGGCTCCGTGGGAAAGACAGTCCCGCTGGGGAGAGCGAAGGCAGCGGGACAGGAGGAAGCCCGAATACGAGCTGGGCCGACTCCGCAAAGGCAGCCGAGGGCCCGAGTCTACAGGAGCTGAGCAGGGCTGCTGAGGACAGGACACTGTGGACGTCATTCGTTCATAGCGTCCCAGCACAAAATTCATCTTAGGGGCCTAACTGAACAAAATAATCACGAATAAGTGCAAAGAACTATGTACCAGGACATCCATCATGGCCTTCTCAGGGTGAAAAACAGAACGGCCTCAATGTCCAGTAAGGGTCAACAATTTGCTTAGGTGTAATAATTGTGATACAATACTACACATTAAGATTGCCCCCTCAACATTTAAGAAGATAGGAAAAATTTTCAGGCATAAAGTTTAAAAACAATATGGTATGACTCAAACTATAAATATTTCTATGTACAGAAGTCCAGAAGAAAATACTAATGACATTTTTTAGTATCTCTAGGTGGTGGGACTATGGATATTTTATTTTTTCAATTTCTCCTATATCTTACCTATATCTATCTGGAAATGTATTTTATACAGCCAGGAAAAAAAAAAGACTCATAAAACCATCCTGGAAAACTGGGAGGGAGGCCGGGGACAAAGCCACTTGGCACACCCAGGAGCACGGAGCAGTGGGACTCGCTCCGAATGCCCTCCGGAAAACCTCTGATGGCGGAAACCAGTTACTACCTAGAAAAAGCCCCACAGGTAGTGTTAGTTCCACGAGGAGAGTGAATTTGTGCTGCTTTAGTCCCTGACGTACCCCGAACACCCAGGACAAGGTCTGAGATGCAGGGGGGACCCGGTACTTGTGGAGTGAAAGGAGTCAGGGGTCGCAGGGGCAGGCCACATGTGACTCAGTGCCCCAGAGGGACAGGGGTGAACAAGTGCTCCAAGATCAAGGTGGGTGACAGGGACCCTGGGAGGGCTGTGATCCTGGCTCCCCCACTTCTGGTGACCCCGTGTGGTCCTGGGAGGTATCCTGCCAGGTAGAATAGGGATCACCTACCACAGACTTTAGATTGAATGAGGAACTGTCTGAAGTCCCTCTCAGGCAGTGCCTCAAGTAGCCCGTCAGTACGGGCGAGGGCCCCCATGCTCCTCAGGGGCCTCCCTCAGCAAGGTCCAGGATTGGGGAGGAGGACAGGCTTACGTGCAGAAAGGCCCGGCTGGGAGAAAGGCAGGTCTGGATTCAAGTACCAGACACAGTCCAGGCAGCCCAGGTAAGAGGAGAACCATCACAGCTTTTTACCTGCAACTTCTCAAAGATTTTCTTCTTGGGCTTGAGCTCTTCATCTGGTTGGCCCTTCTCATAGCCCTTCACAAACACGCGCTCACCAGGAGCAGAGTCCGCCGGAGGGTCCAAAGGCTCGACTTTGCGGCTCACCCCTTCTCTGGGAGGACACACAGGACAAGGAAAGAGTGAGGCT
>PVKM010053404.1:0-10034 GCA_004027735.1 Carollia perspicillata | reverse complement strand
GGCAGAGATGGATTTGGCGTTCAGCTGATACCCGCTGCTGTGGCTCTGCCCATGTTTTACAGCCAGTCGTGGGACTGGTCGCAGTGTTGACTGGTTGGGGCCCATGCCTTGACAGATGTTCAGTATTTGGAAAGCCATCCCCAGGCAGAGATGAATTCTCCCCTTCCTTTCAGGGCCTCAGACAATTACAGTGGTGTACCCTGGGGCAGATGCTGTTGAGGTCCTACCCGGATCTTTACCTGGCCAGCGCACCTGCCGGCTGCTGTGCGTGCGGGCTGTTCAGAGCTCATAGCTGTCCTTCCCTGGGGACTTGCCATGCCCAGATGGGAGCCACCTCGCCCAGGAGGGGGTGCTGTGGCCCAGTGATTCGGCAGGAGGAATTGCTGCCCCTGCCTCTCGGTGGTGCGGTCTTTGCACCAGAGCTCCCGTGGGATCAGGCTGAGGCGAGACGTTAGAGACCACATACTTATTCGTCTCTTTCCCTTTCTGCTTCCCGTGGTCCTCATTTCCCCCTGGAAGCCGTCCCTCAAAAACCCGCATGTTCTCAAGTTCCTGTCTCTGGCTCTGCTTCTAGGAAACCCAGCCATCAGTGCCCTGGTCTTTCTGTGATCGCTGGAGCAGTGGTCGATTCTTAGGGACCAGCAAGGAGGGGTCTGAGGGGCCATCTGCATGGAGCTGGTTTGTTGGGGATAGCAGGCAGGCAGGGACCCTGTGGTAGATGCAACTTAAGGGTTTCGTCAAATATTTTATCATGGTGACACATGCAAAAAACTGTGGTTTCCTCCATGCCACAGTGTGGCTCTGTTCTGGGTTTGGAAGGAGTGTCTGTGTGTGTGATGCATGGCTGCAGCTTTCTGTGTGTGTGTGTGTGTGTGTGTGTGTGTGTGTGTGTGTGTAACAGAAAGAGAGAGAGAGAGAGAGACAGAGAGAGAAATTGAGCCTGTGAGCCCTACTTCTGGCTCAGTGCCCCTGCCTGGGATGGCCCTGCTCGCCTGCTGCTCTGGGCCCCTTGAGTGGTGGCCAGCTGGCACAGGAGGACACTGAGATGCCTTGTTTACTGGGACCCTGGACCATCCCTGCCATATTGGGCCTCTTGACCTCTTGAGCATGATGCAGTCTCTGCTGGCTTTGAGGGCCTGCCAGAGATACCATCTGGCCTGGGAAAGGTCTGAGCCTGGGCACAGCCCACTAACTACTGCCTGCTCTTCTGTCCAGAAAAACAGTCCAGCCTGACCTGAGTGGGCACCAGGGATGGGGCCATGTCTTGGGAAAGGCTGCTGTGGGATCTTCTTGGCCTTGGGACCTGGTCATGCCACTTACGTGCAGAAGACTTTGGGTTAGTTACAGCCCACGTAAGCCTGCCTAGGGTTTGAGCCAGCTTCTCCCTGGGTTTGCTCAGGCTGGACCGCCTCTGCCTGGGTGAAGGGTTGGAACAAAGACAGTAATGTTTGGAGCACTGTTGTATCAGTCAGCACTCTTGTTTGCAAAGGTTAGAAACCCAGCTCGAGCTAGCTTAGGCACATGTCTCTAGGACCGAGGAAGGGCAGGATGCAGCTCGCTCTAGGAACGCCTGGAAGCAGTGACCAAGCCCCTTCTCCATCTTAGGTACAGCATAAAGGATTTTTTAGTGATTTTCTCTGTTGATTCTCAAAAACAAACTGATGAGGAAACTGAGGCTCAGAGCAGTTGTATACCAAGGTCACACAGGAAGTGATATCACTGTGATTTGAACTCAAGTCTTTCTGACCCTAAAGCCTGAACTCTTACCCACCAGGCATTGTGTCAGGGTATTAGTTAGGGTCAGCTAAGCTGCTGTAACAAACAGGCCCAGACTGAACGGTGCACACGTGACCTAAGTTTGTTTATGACTCATGTTACAGTTAAGGGTGGTCCTAGGTGAACGGGGAGAGGCAGGTCTATGCTATGCACAGTTATTTGGCGGGCAGGCTGACAGAGTCTCTGCTGTCTCCAACATGCAGTTTCCAAAGCCACCTTAGAGTCACAGGATGGTGAAGTGTGCACGGTGGGGTGTCATGGGCCGGAACAGGGAGAGGCGTGTGGCTCCCATTCCCATTCCGCTGACTTGGACTTAGGCATGCGGCCCCACCTAGGTGCAGGGACTGCCGGGAAATCTGGTGAGCTGTGTGCCCCGGGGAGGAAAGGACCACACTGATGGGCAGCCAGCAGTCTCGACTGCATAGAATAGGTATTTCCACTATTTCTCACTTTCTCCTAGTCCTTGTTCATAGTAGTTTTCCTACTCAGAGCCATAATATGTATTCTCATTTTTATTTGAGTTCTTTCATTTATCACAACCCCTTTTCTGTGTGGCTCCACTGAGTTTTCATAACAATCATGGTTATAAGCTGTGTATACCAGTTGTTGGACAGTTAGCTTGCTCCAATTTTTTTCAAATAAAACAGTAAACAACGTTATGGTCCAAACCTTTGCTACTGTTGAATTATTTCTTTAAATTCTCAGGAGTGGGAATACCAAGTCTAATGAGTGAACATTGTTATGGCTTTTGACACATACTACCTTATTGCTTTCCTAAGGGTTTGTAGCTATCTACAATGATACACGGTTACTAGCACTGGGTGCTGTAGTTTTTTTTTTTTTTTTCCTAATTCAGCTGTTGGAAAAGGGCTCCTTAGTTTATCATAATAGCCTTTTTCAGGTGTCTTGTCTTGTGAGGCAAAAAGTATCTTCTGTGTGTGTATCTGGTCCAAGTCATGCCTACTGTAATTGGAGTCTCTTCTTCTTTCTTTGGGGGTGACGAAATCATTTATTCACTCAATAAAAATTTAGAGTTCTAGTTTGTGTAAGACACTGGTCTAGGGCCTGGTATATAGTTAATAACAAGCCCTAATTCTTCTGGAACTTTATGTTGCAGTCGGAAGACAGACATTGGTCAAGGAAGTGCACGAATACGTGGGGTCACTTCAGTTGGCGATCCCATAACTGCCGAGAGGGCAGTTCTAGGTGGGGGATTTTCAGGGACGGCCACTGTGAGAAGGTGCCATGGAAACCTGAGCCACTCGGTGAGAGGAATGAGCCAGCTGTCGGAAGAGCTGAGGGAAGAGTGTTCTGGGCTGGGGGAGAGCACCTGCAGAGGCCCCAGGGAAGGAATGAGAATGGAGGGTGGGGTCAAGGGTCCAGAAGAAGTAACAGACAGGACTGTTTGGTGGGAGCACAGTGGGCAAGGGGGAGGGCGGTAAGAGAGAAGACCAGTGACAGACACAGGGATGAGGTCACATAGGACTTTGCCAGATGGATGCAGAAGTGAGATGCTTTCAGATGCCCCCTGGAAAGACACTGGAGGGCTTTAAGCAGGGGAGGAAAATGATCTGATTGCCATTTCCGAAGGATGACTGGATGCGTGGGGAGAAAGGACTGCAGAGCAGAGACTGGAAAACTCCTGCAAAAGGCCAGATAACAAGTGCTTTGGGCCTCAGGCACCACAAACAGTCTCTATGGCAACAACTCAGCTCTGCCACTGTGCTGGGAAAACAGCCCTAGAAGGCACACACGTGAATGGATGTGGCTTTGTTCCAATAAAACTTTATTGACAACAACAACAACAACAACAACAACAACAACAAACAACAGGTGTCTGTCCGGATTTGGCCTGAGGGCCATAGTTTCCTGATCTCTGCTGTAGGGATTAAGAGCCCAGATGGGATGACCAGCTGGGAGATCACTGGATTAAGCAAAGGAGATGTGGTGATGGCCTGGACCAGGGCAGTGGAAAGAGAAGTCCAGAGAAGCAGATGGATGGGGAATGTGCTTCAGAGGTTGAATGGACATGAACTGCTCTGCTTTGGGAATCCGTCTGTCTTTCAAAAATGACTTTTGGAGAGGTACTAAATGTCTTAACTTTACAGTCTTTGGGGGTCTGGATCTGAGTGGAGGTCATTCCAAACCTGGAGATGAAGTGACTTGCCCAGGTCCCACAGGTAAGGGGTGATGAGGTCAGGATTTGCCGCTGGTGTCCCCCATCACAGCCATGACACCACACCACCTCCCAGCTCCAAAGAGGACTGTAACTCAGTCCCAGCTGCATCTGATGCTCGGAGTCTGCCAGGCAGGGTGGAGGAGGGGAGGGTTGTTTGCAGAGCCTTTGCAGGAATGCTCCCAGCATGGGGGCTCTCCAAGTCTCCCCTTCTTCCTAGAGGCAACTCTGGGTGTTCAACTGTGTAGATTAACAGTTACTTTGAGTATGGATTTGGAGGCCAGGCAGCCCTGAGCCCCACCACGTGCTGCCAGTATAACCTTGGACATGTAACTCTGAGCCTCAGTTTCCTTAATGATAAACCAGGGTCAGCCGAGAGTTCCACCTCCGGGGTTGTTGGGAGGCTGGGCAGGAATCCAGCTGCAGGACTGCTTCACAAAATGACAGGTGGCTCCTGATACTAGAAATTTTCCTGTCGATGCTCTCTTCACACCTCCACAGCTTACAGCTCCACTTGGCTAATTTATACTTCTAAAGGACGTTTCTGTGACTTTTGAACTTCTCTGTTCTGATCCATTATGTGTTTTTTAAGAAACATTTTATTTATTTATATTTAGAGGGGAAGGGAAAGAGAGAGGGAGAGAGATATCAATGTATGGTTGCCTCTCGTGCATCCCCTGCTGGGAACTGGCCTGCAACCCAGGCATGTGCCCTGACTGGGAATCGAACCGCGATCCTTTGGTTCGCAGGCCGGCACTCAATCCACTGAGCTACACCAGCCAGGGGCGTGGTTTTCTTTTTTTAATTGTTGACTAAGTTTCTTTACCAGTTTTTTGGTGGTGGGTGAGTAGTCTTTCTCACTCAGAAGGGTTCAAGTTCATCCAGGGCAGAGCCTGGTCTTTTGTTCAACACAACACACGCACCCCCCAGCAGGCTGCCAGGCACACACAGACTGGACGAATTACGTGTAAGATCCACCATTCACTCTGGACTCCCACAGGCAGCCCTTGTAAGCTCTGTGACCATTGTACTCTGCCCCTCCCTAGGACCTAGCCCAGTGCCCGGCGCACAGTAGGTGCTCAGTAAGTGTAGGCTGAACTGCACGAGCTACACTTCCACTTCCACTTAGGAGAAGCTTGTCTCCTTGTGATCTTTCCTTAATTTAATGTTGCTGAGGTTTCGTTTGGGGGCCCGCGACCAGGACTAGCTGGATAATTTGTGGGGTTCTGTGCAAAATGAAAATGCAGAGTCCCTTGCTAAAAAATTGTTAAGAACTTAAAGATGGTAACAGCAGAGCATTAAATCAAGCACGGGGCTTTTCTGAGCACAGGGCGCCATGCAGTTGCACAGGTGGTACACCCATGAAGATGGACAACCATCAGGCTTCCAGCATCAGTACCACCTGGGAAATGCAGACTCTCAGGCCTTGCCCCAGACCTGCTGAGTGGGTATCACTGGTGGTGGGACCCAGGAAGCTTCCCGGTGACTCTCAGGCACAGGAAAGTTTGGGCTCTGTCTTAATCTTACAGCCGGGTTGTGGGAGGCGGGGAGCCCTGTTGGAGACAGAAGCCTGCATGCAGTGTTTCATTGCTCTGATCCGGGCCAGCATTTATCATGTAACAGTCTCCCTTTTGGTGAGTGGCTTTGACAAAAGGAGCCATTGCTTAAGTTGGTCTGTGACCAGGCACTTCATCTGCTCCATGTGTCTGATCCAACGGCTTGCTCATTCTTCAAGTGCCTTCCTCTGGCACCGAGTCCATCCGTTGCCTTGAATGCCCCGAAATGACTTCTCCTTCACAGGCGCTTGGCTGTTTGAATCCCTGGGTCTGGTGATGTGGAACTCTTCAGAGGCTGACTGGCTATTGGACAAGTGGTGAGCTCCCTGTTACAGGAGCTGTGCAAGGAGAAGCTGGATGATCACTGGGCAGGCAGGGATCCTATCGGGAGGAGCCCAGCATTCAACGTAGGGTCAGAAGAGATGATTTTGAAGCTCTCTCAATATTAATAGCTCTGTCCCTCTCTTTTTAGCACCAGCTTCTCCTTCCTTTTCTCATATGTCTGTTTCTCACCACAATCTTCGCACAGTCCCTGGGCTAAGAAGGAACAGGATGGATAGTACCCACCACGGTAGAATGAAAGCCCTTCCTTGAACATTGAACAACATTGAACTCCCCCAAGTGTCCTGTCAGTAGTTGTGGCAGATGCTTTGATTGCCCTGCCCACATCCCTCTGGCTTAGTGGTGTGCCTGAGTCAGCTAAAACCAGCTGACGAGAGCCAGCTGTTATTTTAGGAATTTTGCAAAAATTTTCAGAAATTTTGCAAGCCAGTTTACATTGTGTTGGTAGCTTGAAATTGTCCATAGTGGGAGTATTTCCATCATGGAATCAGCAAGCATTACAAATCAAGGCTTTTTCCTCCCTCCCTCCCTCCTTTCTCTCCTTCCTCCCCCACCCCTAATCTGGAAAGCCAGTTGTTCAACATTTACCACCACACCACTGCTTTGGCCTTACTATATCAAGTGTTGGCCAAATTCCAGCTGCTGGTAGGTCTCCCTCTCCTTGCCTGAAGAACTTCTTCAAAGTTGTGGAATGCTACTCTGCCCTTGCAGAGGACATGCTGGAAGTGTCTGGGAATTAATGCTCCTGAGAACATCCATCCCTCTACCAATGACTGACAAGTGTGTAAGTGCTCAGCTCCCTGGTCCCTTGGCTGGGATAAGGCTGACTCACAGTGTTCCCCCACAGGATTAAGCTCCAGTGGCCCATAGCTGGAGCTGTCTGGCGAGCACAGTCTTCATCGGCTGCTTTCTCTTCCCTACCCCATGTCCCCACTTGTCTATAGGTATTTTTCTGTGCCTCCCAAATCAACTACTTATACTTAAATTCTTGCTTCATGTTTGTCTCTGGGGAGCCCGACCTGAGATTACACATGACTTAACCTCTCTGGGCCTCAGTTCCCTAGTTTAGAGATGACGTATTCATCATGGACTCACAGACAGGTGAACTAAGCACGACAATGGAAATGAAGCTGACCCTGAGCAGCAATGGTGTACTCGAGGTGCCTAGGACAGTGCGTGGGACATGCTCGGAAAACCAATCGACGAGGCCCAGTATATACTAAGCACTCAGCCAGTGGTCCACCAGCACCCCTATGGCTAATCCGGCTGCTTGCATCTCCTTCAGTTAAAAGTGATCAAAGCCCATCTCAAGCACATTTAAGCAAAACTGGAACTTAGTGGTTATGGGATGGAAGGAGTTGCTGCATGGACCTGGGACTAGGGACTCAGTGACATCAAGATGCTTTCTGCATGTGTCCATTGGTCCCTTTGCTAGTGGTAGCATCTCTTGGTGCTAACACTAACTGAGTGGACTTATTCTGTCCTCTCATATAAGAGCTCCTCTCACGTGGCAGGAAGTGTGGAATGAGTGAGAAAAAACCTTCGTGGCACTAAGCTACTGATATTTGGGGTTTTATTTGACAGCATAGTCATTCTATCCTAATATAGGACTCACCAATTATTCATAATCCTCTTAGCTACATTACAAGGAAGGTAATTCATGTTTCCACTTCTCAGGCAGAAAAACTGAGGTTCAGACAGGTCGAATAACTTTCCCAAGATCACCCAGCTGGTGAATCCCAAATCCAAGATTCAAACACAGTTTTGACTGGCTACAGAGCCTGCCTTCTTGCCCCACCACCCACAGGGACTTGAGATGTAAATCAGGATTGGGCTGAGGGAGAAAGAAACAGTGGAACTGACAAATAGGATGATGTGAGGATGAATGTCAATTGTCAATTTAGCCCACCTCCTGCCAAAACTGCAACTGGGAGACTTAACAGATGACAGAGTCCTGCACTTGGGATATTTTCAGAAGAGCTGGTCAGGAGCATTTGCTAAATACTCTCAATGTGTCTTCAAAGACCCCCTTCATATTTCATGCAGGCAGGCAGAGCAGGAGGATAATGAATGCTAATGCCTCTTCACGGGAGTCCCAGAGGACTGTACTCTTTAGTCCCTCATTAAAGCTGCATGTGCACTTTTGAATGAATGATGTCTGGCATCTGGACCAGATGTCAGTAGGGCCGCAGCTGCAAGGGCCTCAGTCCTCAGCCAACTGGCTTCTTCCAAGTGAAGCTTTCTGGCAAACTTCCCTTGCTCTCAGGATGAATTAAGTGCTGGTGTCCCCAGCATGCCTCCTTTCTTATAACAATGGTTTTACCCCCTTTACCATCCCTGCCACTTTGACTCCCTGGTGGGGTCCTGCCTCCACCTGCCATTGATTGACTTGACACCAAAGCCTTGAAACTACAGTACTCTGGCCCCCTGGCCACACATGATTGGTCCAGAGGTCGGCACATGACCTAAGCTAGGGCAATCAGAGCTCTTTCCTGGGATTTCGAACTTGGAAGCAGAGTCAGTCAGTCCTTCTCTGTAGTGGAAGCCGTGAGACATGAGGCTGGGGCTGTAGGGAGCCTTATCTTCTGCAACAGGAGGGAAGCTTATCTACTGTGAGAAGGAAGAAGTTGACAGAAGCAGAGATGAAGAGCAATGAATTCCTGTTGGAATTTCAGTGCTCGGTTTCAGTTACACTTGTACACTTCTGCTCTTCTGGTTACTCTTCCTTTGAATATAGTTTAATAGTGATGAATGCAGCCTCTGGAGCCAGACCAGCTGGGTTCAAACCTTGACTCACAGACTAGGTGCGTGACAGCAGTTTTTCGTCTTCTTGGAAAATGGGATAAATGAGAACACCTGCCTCATAGGGCGGTTATGAGGAATGAAAGAGATGCAAAGTGCTTGGAATAGCGCCTGAAAGATTTCAAATGCTTTGTAAGTTTTTCTTCTCCTTCATCCCCTCCCTTCCACATCCTAATAATAATAATAATAGCAACAATGATATTAATTTATCCAATACTACTACTAATAATTAGATATCACATTATTTCCCCAGCTTAATTGAGGTCTCAGTGACACACAGCATGTGTAAATTTGAGGTGCATAACTAATCTGATATGCTTATATATTACAAAATGATCACCACCACGCCTGTCACGTCATCTAATTACTGTTTCTATTATGGGATGAGGACATTTAAGATTCACTCTCTTAGCAACTTCCAAGTCTATAATACAGTATTATTAACTATGATGATCATGCTGTCCATTAGATTCCCTAGAACAAATTCATCTTGTAACTGGAAATTTGTACCTTTGACCAGCATCTCATTTCCCTTACCCTTCAGCCCTGGTAGCATATACAATATTATTATTATGTCTAATAATAACTATAATATGCTATATCTAATCATAATCTAATAATGTACTACTATAAAAACTATCATTATATCTAATAACAATATTATATTAAATAATAATAGTAATAACTACAAGATTCTTCAGTATCCTTCTAATAAGCTGGGCTCCTATAACTTGCAACAAAAATCATTTAGAAACTTTGGAGATGAAAGAATCCTTCAGGAGAAGTTAGTGGGGCCGATATTGGCACCAACGCGATCAGTCATTGGTTGCAGGGTGTGGCAATCAAATACGCTCTACCAATGACCTGAGGGCTGACGGCTTCCCTTCGGACACAACGAGGACGCAGTAGCAGGGCCTTGGAGACCGGAAGAGACTTCTGCCTCAGTTGCGGGCGGGAGATGAGGTTGGCTTCCCGGGGTTGAGAAGGTGTTCGCAAGCTTAGGGCTCCCCCGGTGAAATCTGCCCATACCCAGAGAGCAAAGAGGGGCGGAAAAGGCAGCCGCTCCGGAGTGGTAGGTGGCGGTTTTAACAAGCGAGTGGACTTACCTATGAGGCTTGTCTTGGACGCCCTAAGGTGAGCTCTCCACGCCCGCCTGCCAGAATCTTAAAAATGATCAGCGGCCTTAAAAGATTCAGTCACGTGCCCCGTCCAGACGGTCTCGTGACCCTGCGCTCTCTCCGCATGCTTTCTGCGCACTTGAAAGAGCTGCAGCGCGGGAAGAGTGGGTGGTGTGTGCCTTCCCGGGACGGGGTGAGGGTGGGCGCACACCGTTGCATAGTTTAGCCTGAGCCCGTGGTAGCGCCGTCTGCTGGACCTCCACC
>PVKM010053403.1:0-10049 GCA_004027735.1 Carollia perspicillata | reverse complement strand
CTGGAAAGAAGTATTTCAAATCATGAAAGGCAAGGACCTACATCCAAAAATGCTCTATCCAGCAAAACTTTCATTTAGAATGGAAGGGCAGATAAAGTGCTTCTCAGATAAGGTCAAGTTAAAGGAATTGATCATCACTAAGCCCTTATTTTATGAAATGTTAAAGGGACTTATCTAAGAAAAAGAAGATAAAAAATGTGCACAGTAAAATGACAACAAACTCACAATTATTAACAACAACACCTAAAACAAAAACAAAAGCAAACAACTAGAACAGAAACAGAACCACAGAAATGGAGATCACATGGAGGGTTAGCAACAGGGGAGTGGGAGGGGGGAAAAGGGGGAAAAGGTACAGAGAATAAGTAGCATAGATGGTAGGTAGAAAATAGACAGTGGGTGGTGAAGAATAGTATAGGAAATGTAGAAGCCAAAGAACTATATGTACGACTCATGGTCCTGAACTAAAGGGGAGGAATGTGGATGGGAGAGAGTATTCAGGGAGGAGGGGAGTGAAGGGGGCAAAATGGGACAAGTATAATAGCATAATCAATAAAATATATTAAAAAAATAAAGGCCATATATGACAAACCTTCAGCTACCATCATACTCAATGGGGAAAATCTAAAAGCATTCCTCTTAGGATCAGGAATGAGACAGGGATGTCCACTTTTACCACTCTTAATCAACAAAGCACACAGCAATTAGACAAAAAGAAGAGATAGAAGGGCTGATGTGGCAATGTGGCTGAGTTCTTCGGAGTGTCATCTTGTAAACCAAAAGGCCACAGGTTTGATTCCTAGTCAGGTGATATGCCTACATTGTGGGTTTATACTGGTTGGGAAGTGTTGGAGAGAAAACTGATCAATGTTTGTCTTCCCTTCTCAACCCCTCCCCTTCCCTCTCTCTAAAATCAGTAAGTCTGTCCTCAGGTGAGGATAGGAAGTAAGGAAGAAAGGGAGGAAGGAAAGAAGAAAGGAAGGAAGGGCATCCAGATTGGGAAGGAAGAAGTAAAACTTCTTTGCAAATGATGTGATACTCTATATAGAAAAACCTAAAAATCCCATTGAAAACCTACTAGATCTGATAAATGAATCCAGTGAAGTAGCAGGATCCAAAATTAATATTCAGAAATCAGTGGCATTTTTATATACCAATAGTGAACTATTAGAAAGAGAACCTAAGAAAACCATCCTGTTTACCATTGCAACAACAACAAAAAAGGTTACCCTGGATTAAATTTAACCAAGGATGTAAAAGGCCTGTACTGGGAAAATTATACTGAAGAAAGAAATTGAAAAAGATACAAATAAATGGAAACATATACCATGTTCATGGATAGGAAGAATTAATGTCATTAAAATGTCCATACTACCCAAAGCATTCTATAAATTCAATGCAGTTGATATGAAAATACTAATGGTGTATTTCACAGAACTAGAATATCCAAAGATTTAAATGGAACCACAAAAAACCCTGAATAGCCTCTACAGTCTTGACAAAGAACAAAGTTGGTAGTATCATGCTACCTGATATCAAACTATAGTAGAAGGTCATAGGTATTCAAACAGCATGGCACTGCCATAAAAATAAACATGTAGACCAATGGAACAGAATAGAGAACCCAGAAATAAATCAATGCCTATATGGTCAATTAATATTTGACAGAGGAGGCAAGAACATACAATGGGGCATTATGTGATGTATGTAAAGACAGCCTACTTAATAAATGGTGTTGGGGAAATTGGACAGGTGCATGCAAAAAAATGAAACTAGACCACCTTCTTACACCATATACAAAAATAAACTCAAAATGGATTAAAGACTCAAATGTAAGATCAGAAACCATAGACTTCCAGAAGAAAACATAGTCAGGAGAATCTCTGGCATTTTCTTAGCATTGTTTTTTTCTGATCAACTCTTACAGTTTAACACCAGAAAACCAACACAATTAAAAAGCCAGCACTTCTGAATAGAAAGTTCTCCAGGAAGACATACAGTTGACCAATAAATGTATGAAAAGGTGCTCAACATCACTAATCATCAGAGAATTGCAAATTGAAAGTACAATGTGACATGACCTCACTCCTGTCATCAATAAATTTAACAAATTACAGGTGTTGGTGAGGATGTGGAGTTACACTGTTGGTGGGAATGGAGATTGGTGCAGCCACTATGGAAAATATAGTGCATAGGTTCATCAAAAAATTAGAAATGGAATTTCTTTATGACCCAGTGGTTTACTTTTGACAATATTTCCAAAGAAACCTGAAATACTGATTCAAAAGAATACATGGAGGTCTGTGTTCATTGCAGTGTAATTTACAATAGTCAAGATTTGGAGAGCATTATGCTAAGTTAAATAAGCCAGGAGGTGAAAGACAAATACCATATGATCTCACCTATAAGTGGAACCTAATCAACACAACAAACAAGCAAGCAAAATATAACCAGAGACATTGAAATAAAGAACAAACTGACAGTAACCAGAGGGGTAGGGGAGGGGGGTAATGAGGGAGAGAAGGGGAAAGGTTGTCAAGGTTGTATTTTGCTTGCTTGTTTGTTTTGTTGATTAGGTTTCTGTCTTTCATTACAGAACACTAAAAAAGCTTGTTTGAACACATGTTTAATTCATAGAAAGCAGGATTTGAAAAAACCTCAGCTCTGTATATCATTACTAGATACTAACTCTTCTCATCATGTAAATAACACCTGTGACTTCAGAGATAATAAAACATGTTGCTTTAAAAGATAAAAAAAGAGAGAGTGTGAGATTTGGAAGCACCCAAGTGTCCATCAGTGGGTAAGTGGATTAAAAGGCTGTGGTACATTTACACAATGAAATACTGCCTGGACACGAAGAAGAAGGAACTGTTACTCTTTGGGACAACATGGATGGACCTAAAGGGTATTACACTAAGTTAAATAAGCCAGCCAGAGAAAGACAAATATCATATGCTTTCACTTATATGTGGAATCTAATGAACAAAACAAACAAACAAACAAAATAGAAACAGTCTCATAGAATAGGGAACAGACTGCTCTCAGGGGAGGAGGTTTGGGGTCAAGTTGAAAAAGGTGCAGGGATTAAACAGTGCAAATTGATAGTTGCAGTATAGCCACAAAGTAGATTACAGCAAGAGAATATAGTCAATGATATCAAGATAATTAGGTGTCGACAAGTGGATACTTGAAGCAGTGGGCAGACCCTTCTGTAAAGCATGTGATTTTCTAACCACTTTGTTGTACATCTGAAACTAATACAGAATAATTTTGGATGTAAACTGTAAGTGAAAAATAAAAAAAACAAAAAATGGCAAAGATATAGCATGCAAATAGCATATGAAGCTAAGTGGCAATAGTACAGTAATATCAGACAAAATAATTTTAAAACAAAATATGAGTGATAGAGGCATTTTACAATATAGGAAGGTCAATCTATCAGAAATCTATAATAATTAGAAATATATGTGCACCTGATAACAGTACCTCAACACATGAAGTGAAAACAGAAGGGGAAAACAGTCAATTCAACAGTAATAGTTGGAGACATCAGTACCCCACTTTGAATAATGTATAGAACAACTAGAGAGAAGATGAACAAGGAGACAAAACTTAAACAACTTTGTAAACTAACTAGACCTGATAGACATTTACAGAAAACTCCAACAACAGTAGAATATACATTCTTTTCTCTCTTTTTTCCATTAATTTTTATTTTATTTTATTTTATTTTATTTTATTTTATTTTATTTTATTTTATTTAGTTTAGTTTAGTTTATGTTATGTTATGTTATGTTATGTTTGTCACGTTATGCTATGCTATGTTATGTTATGTTATGTTATTTATTTTATGTTATGTTATGTTATGTTATTTTATGTTATGTTATTTGTTATTTTATGTTATTTTATGTTATGTTATGTTATTTATTTTATTTTATGTTATGTTATTTTTTATTTATTTATTTATTTATTTATTGTTGTTCAAGTACAGTTTTCTGCCTTTTAACCCCATCCCATTCTTAAGTGCATGTGGAACATTCTCTAAGGTAGACCATATGCTATACCATACTACAAGCCTGAATAAATTTAAAAGGACTGAAATCATACAAAGTATTCCTCTGTCCACAAAGGATTGAAATTAGAAAGGAGAAACAAAGAGATTTGGGGAGTTCAATGTACAAAGGACACATGGACAAAGCCATAGGGGTAGGTTCAAGGATGGGATGTAGGGATGGGTGGGGTGGGGAGCTGAGGTGGGGTGAAAATGGACACAACCATATTGGAATAACAATACAAAAAGAAATTTGGGAAGTTAAAAAATATGTGGAAATTAAACAGTGCCTTTTAAAATCACCAATGGGTAAAAGAAAACCTCCTAAGAGAGGTTAGGAAATACTTTGAGATGAATGAACATCAACACACAGCATATCAAAATGTGATGCAGATAAAGCAGTGTTTACGTGGAGATTGGCAGCGGATTACATTTCATGTAAAGACTGTATTAAAAATAGTATAAAATTTAGACACTGGAAAAAAGATGAGCAAGGTAAACCCAAAGTGTACAAAAGAAAAGAAATATAAAGATTCAAAGTGAAAATTAATGAAATAGAAAATAGAAAAGCAGTTGAAGAAACCAAGAATACCAAAAGTTGATTTAAAAAGATTAGCTAGACTGACAAAGAAAAAAAAAGAGAAGACCCAAATAACTAAAATCAGGAATGAGGGAAAGAACAGTAATTCCAACCTCACAGAAATAAAAGCATAATCAGGCTATAGTATGAACAAGTGTAAGCCAACACATTGTAAATGACCTAGGTCAAATGGAAAACTTCCTAGAAATACACAAACTACTGAAACCTTGTCAAGATGATATAGACAATCTGAAGAAATCTTTGTCCATTATAAATTAGTAGATTTTAATTTTCAGAGCATTTTTACATTTACAGAAAGTGCATATTCCCATCCTCCAATTCCCCATCAGTTTCTTCTATTATTAGCATCTTGCCTTAATGCAGTACATTTGTTCTAATTGACTAGAAGTGAATGACAAAAAATGAAACTAGACCACCTTCTTACACCATATACAAAAATAAACTCAAAATGGATTAAAGACTCAAATGTAAGATCAGAAACCATAAGACGTCCAGAAGAAAACATAGTCAGGAAAATCTCTGGCATTTTCTTAGCATTATTTTTTTCTGATCAACTCTTACAGTTTACAGAAAGTTTACAGTTTACAGAACCAAGATTGGCACATTATTATTGATGGAAAATATCACCCACTACAGTTCATACACAATAATTGTCCTGCCATAAAAATCCTCTGCTTCACCTATTCAGCTCTCTCTCCTCTCACTTCTGAAGCCTTGGCAATTACTGATGGTCTGTTTCTATAGTTTTGCCCTTTCTAGAATGTCATATTGTTGGAATCGTATAGTTTATATGTACCCTTTTCAGACTGGCTTCTTTGACTTATCAATATGCATTAAAGATTTCTCTATGTCTTGTTGTGGCTTGATAGCTCACTTCTTTTATCACTAATTAGGACTCCATTGTCTGGTGTGTCACATTTTATGCACTTGCTTTCTAGGTGTCCCTAGATACTTAGGGATCTCACTTGGGGTTTTTGGTGTGTCTTGAATTCATTGCTTGATATTGTTTGTTGAGTTTGAAAACGTCTCAGGCATTGTCTTCAAATCCAATTTCTGCTTCATTCTCCTTATCCTTTTTCCTTCTGAAAATCCAATTACATATATATATATATTAGACATTCTCACTAAACTTTCTTTCTCTTACTCTATTCTACATATTTTCTCTTCTTTTGTCTCTATGTACTTAATTCTGGGTATTTTCTTCTAATCTACCTTCCAAATCTGTTTTCTCTGCACATGTTTCTAATGCATTATTAAAAACACATTTATTAAGTTTTTAATTTTTTAGTTCCAGATTTTTTTTACATAGTTATCATGGTATTTAAAAGCCCATGACTATCAATTCCAATATCTGTGGCCTTCATGGATTGTCTGTTTTTCCTTTTTTTCCCATGTTCTCTTGTTTCCTCATATGCCTATTTACCTAATTGTTTTTTAAACATTTTTAACCAATTTACTGAGTTATGATTAACAAACAAAAAGCTGTACAAATTTAATGTATCCAAGTGAATGAGTCTGGTGCGCCTGGTTACTTATTTGTATCCATGTGTTGGTATATGAGCTAGACATCATATTTGCAAAATTGTGTGTAGAAATAATGAATGCCTTAACATAATGCTGTCTTGCTCCGGACAGGATTTATGTTTGTTTGTTCCATTCTTTTAGGCTCCAGGATTATCTCAGTCTGGTTTAATGATTGAGATGATTCAAAGTTGAGTTGCAGCCCTGGCTGGTGTAGCTCAGTGGATTGAGCATGGCCTGTGAAGCACAGGGTTGCCGGTTTGATTCCCAGTCAGGGCACATGCCTGGGTTGCAGGCCAGTTCCCAGTAGGGGACACATGAGAGGCAACCACACATTGATGTTTCTTTCCCACTCTTTCTCCTTCCCTTCCCCTCTCTCTAAAAATAAATAAATAAAATATATTTTTTAAAAAGTTGAGTTGCAGTTACTGTGAGAGCCTTATTCCTAGGGTCATGCCATTTGGAGTCTTGTCCCAATTCAAGGAGGATTGACCTTACCCTCATACTTTAGGAAACTCTGATATCTACTTTGTGTCCTCCTAGCCTTACAAGGGCATACTACTTATCAGAGGGTCTAACTGTTAAATATTTTTTGAATGAACAAATGAGCTTACTACCAAGCAGGCATTGTGCTACTCACTGAAATGCAGATTAACCTTTGTCTAATCTTGAACAAATTTTAGAATTACAACTTATAAATATAAGATGAGTTTGAATATACCCTCACTTTAAGCCCCTTGTATTTAAGTGGCATAGCACTAGGATGGAGTCTTCAAAATACTTGTTATAATTAATCTACAAATGACCTCTTTTTCTGGAACTCATATCATGCATTTTCAATTTTATTGATTCTTTCCACTGTTAAAATATAATTCATCTTAAATGTCTCAATTTGTTATTCTTTTTATCTCAGTTATTTATTTAGCAAGCATTTGTAAACATCTGCTATATGCCAGTAACCCTCCTGGCATTGAGGTTATAAATGTGAATGCCCTTAAGGAGCTTGTAGTCTGGTAGGGAAGTAATGATGCTGTGCAATAATGGCTGTGTGGAGGCCAGCCCTGTGATACTGGGTGAACAAAGCCAAGGAAATGTTAGTCTTGAAGGACAAGTAAGAGTTGGATAGGTGATAAATTATGATTTAGGAAATTATTTTCCGGTATGTTATGATATCCTACAAACATTTCTATTACCTAGTTTAAAGATGTTTTGATATATTTATTTCCTTTGGCATGCTTTACCCTAAGAATTGGCAAATATATTTTATAAAATGCCAGAGATTAATATTTTAGGTTTTGAAAGCCATAAAGTTTCTGTCATAACTACTCTGCCATTTTAGTGCAAAAGTAGCCATAGATAATTCATAAACAATGGGCGAGGCTGTGTCCACTAAAGCTTTAATATGGACACTGAAATTTGAGTTTCACATACTTTTCATGTGTCACAAAGTATTATTGTTCTTTTTCTTTTTAACCAATAAAAAATTGAAAAACCATTCTTAACTTGCTATACAGAAACAGGCAATGGGCTGGATTTGACTTGTGGGCCATAGTGTGCCCTCTCCTGTTTTAGACTATTTATATGCAGAGATATTTGTATGTCTAAACTAAAAATATATGTATACTTTATCTTTCCTCACGAAAGTAACATGTGCTTCATTTAAAACTAAAGCATTTGATATCCTGTAGTAATTGCTTAGAACTGTTAAATTTTTCCTCTATGTATATATTAATACTTATCATAAATAAGATTTTATTATATTTACTGATTGGCACTTACTCATGCACTTAATGATTTAGCCTTTTTGAATTGGTTTTGTGCTATTGTGTTTCCAAGGTGCAAAAAGCAATTGAAGAAGAAAATTGCTGCTTTGGGACTGTTGATACCTGGTTGTTACATAAACTCACAAAAGGTAAAGATGATCTGATAAATCTATTTCAAGTAACTGAAATTTGAGTGATAGAAATGATTTACCCCAAAATAGTAGATGTTGCTTTTTTTTTCCTGTATCTCAGACATGTTGCCCTTTGGTACCCTAGAAACTACCATTTGTAACAGAGCTAAATTAATTTCAGATTAGTTGGAAGAGGAGGGTGATTTTAAAATTGTGATGAAACTTCAAATGTAAAACTGAGGAACAGCCTTAATTTCAAGACTACCAAAATTTGAGTTCAGTACCAAATCTCCCACTTTGCAATTTGGTATAACTATAGGCAATCACATTGCATCTATGAACCCCTCTCCTGGTTTTTAAACTTAAGGATCATAATGTGACAATGTTTTTGAGAGTGCTTTTGTAAGTTATAAAAGTTTATAAAGATTAAGTGGGAAATTGCTTTGGATACTTTGCACTGGAAATATACATTTTGGCAAATTTTCAGGCAAAAATTGGCCTAAATCTGTAAGTGATTATTTCCTATGTAAATTTAGGTTCTGAATTTGCCACAGACTTTTCAAATGCAAGTACCACTGGACTTTTTGACCCATATGAGGTAAAGGTTTTTTTCCTCCTTTTCGAATCATCAATTTTTGTGTAGTTTAACTTGGATTCTGATGACATGTTTTTATGTTCAGATGTGTTGGAATGGCCCAATTACTTCTCTGCTTTCGATACCACTTTCTCTCCTGCCTCCTGTGAAGGATACAAGGTAATAATGACCATTGGACATAGAAATCAACAAAATTGTCCCTGAATTCATTTAGTTTTGGTGAGGAAAAAGCATTTTGTTTAAAACTAAAAAGTATTTGATTTAAACCAAAAGTATTTGGTTTAAAACTAAAAAGTATTGATTTGGGGGTATCTTTATGAACATACATTATATAACTTTTTGGCTTATGCTAAAAACAGTTTGCTGAATTTTGAAATTAATATTTCTAGAGCTGAAACTTACTTTTAAATCAATTTTATTTGAAGCTTCAATTTTGGATCAGTGGATGAAGAGATATTTGGTGTGCCCATACCAATAATGGCCTTGGTAAGTAGAAAATTTGAGGGTTTCTCCTTGTACAATACAAAGTAAATGAGTGGACATGAATACTTGGGATTAGATATGAGACCGAAAAAAGGTTCTTGCAGAATAAAGTTAAAGTATCTTTCTTCTTTGTAAGTTAAAAATACCTCGTATATATACAGAAGTGTTTTCTGTATTCTGGGAAGGGGACAGCTGAGCGAATCTTCCATCATAGGAGCTCTTTATACCCTTTACTGACTTCTCTACATACTGTTTTTTAGGAAACCATTAAGTGTTTTAAAAATGTTGTATTCTGAGTAATGTTTGTTTATATTCGATACTCTGAGATTTAAAAAAATACTAATAGGGTCAATGCTTAGTTTATATTAAATATAATATAACCATAAATAATGATGAAGCAATTAAAATAAAGAAGTGAGTTGTATTTACATTTCCATAAATCCTTAGCCAGCATCTGCCAGTAGAGAAACTTGTGGGAGAATGAACAATTAGCTGTTTTTGGTGTTTGAAGTTTCTTTGATTATACCCTTATTCTCTGGACGCGTGAGTCAGAACTTCGAGAGTCCAAGATTTACCACCTGATTTGAGAGGCTGGGTAGATCTTGCCTTTGATTTCTTGTAATAGCTGAAGCCGGAGGGGCAGACCATCTGCCCCCTAGATGGACATTTGCCACAGTAGGTGGAGGAAAAAATTGAGGGGAAGGGAATTTAATTCTCAAGTTACAAATTCCTGGTTATTTAGAGAGGATCTCTCTTTTTCTTCTCCCCACCAAAAGATTTATTTATTTATTTATTTATTTATTTATTTATTTATTTATTTATTTATTTAAGAGCGTGGAAGGGAGGGAGCAAAAGAGGGAGAGGAACATCAATGTGTGAGAGAAACATCAATCAGTTGCCT
>PVKM010053402.1:0-10036 GCA_004027735.1 Carollia perspicillata | reverse complement strand
TTACTAACCAGCTCAGTGACATCTACCTATGTATTCCCTTCAGGACTTCTGCTTGTGGTTGATCTGCAGAGGGTGGTATTGACCTACCTCTCTCTGTGACCTAAGACATAAGGGGCAGCAATATGCAGAAAGTCAAAGGCCAAGGGCATATGATAGCCTCTGTCTCTAGAAGAACCCAGTCTACAGCTAGCAGTTAATCTTCTAATGATGTGCTGTACAGGGCCAACGTGAACAGTTTTTACACCACATGTCCATAGTTTGTTCGGAAGCTACAGACTCTACAAGGAAGAAGTCATGAAGGGCAGGAATGGGAGTCTTGTTGTATTGCAGTTTGGAAAGTTCCAGTCTTTAGATTCTGGGGGTGTTAGTTTGTTTATTTTTGTTTTTCCTTTTTCTCCAAAAACATTTTTAAAATTGTTGTTCAGTTATGGTTGCCCCCATTTTCTCCCTATTACTCTCCCCCACCCTATGCATCCCTCTTCCCCACATTCAATCATCCCCCAGCTGTCTTTGTCCATGGGTCCTTTATAAGTCTTTAGTTTGTTGTGGTCATATTCTAACTGGGCAAATTTCAGAATATCAGAATAAATGAGTTTAGGAATAATTTCTAAATATAGGATGTGTTGCTTCTAGAACACAAATTGGCCAATATTAAGTTGGGTTTGTTTTAATGTCGTGGCTCCTAAGATGGTAAATAATTGTTTCTTGAAAGTGTAAGTGATGGAACAGCCCTTGACTGACTGAATAATGTCTAGGAATTTTAACTTAGGGGTGGGGTGTTTTAATTTGTGTGGGTCATTGACTTGTTTTTATTTTTTGTGTGTGAATATTTTTATGTCCTGAATAAGTGTATAAAATACACCTTATATTTATAAAATTTTTCCTGCATAAATTTCCTAATTGGTATCACCATAATAGTTAAGGGTGTCCTGTGTGCAAATTTTACTTTATTGGATTTTTTTTATTGCAGTTCAAGTATAGTTGTTCCCATTTTCCTCCCACTACTTCCCCCACCCCAGCCACCCCACTTCCCACCCTTGACCCTAACCCCCTTTGACTTTGTCCATGTGGACTTTATTGGGTTTTTCTAGTGCATCTGCATTAGTGTTTGCATGTTTATGAGCCATGACACTCAATGAAACTTTGTATGTTTTGCAGTTATTGATTAGAGTGATGGTGTTCCCTGGCCCTTTGAGAGTTGTAGAAGTAAAACTTTTTAGAGTCTGTGCCATAAATGGGCCACAGATATTTTATGCTATGTATCTGAGGTTCAGGTTCCATTTCATTGACAAGACATAGACAAAATAATAGTTTTTCATAGGTTCTTAATGAGTTATCTGATTTTAGCAGTATAGACTTCAACAACCAACCCCTTGGACTCACCTGTTGCACAGAATATAATTTTTCTTCCTGAACACTCTAGAGAATAGTCTGATACCTGATTAAGATGGAAAACCAATGACCATGGGGTAAGAATCTTTACCAAAGCTTGTGCTAAAATTTTCAGCTATACTATACTAAAATTGAGGCACAAAATTTAATCCAGTATACTTGATCGGCCTATGCTAATACACATGACTCAAGGCCCTTTTAACGAGGGCCCTAATACTGTACATACTCTTATGCCTAAATGACAATTACCTACCAAAATTTACACCTTAACTTGGTTAAACAGAGATTTGGCAGGCTGAGCAACTGTAGCACAAAGCAGCACAACACAAAGGGCATATTTGTAAGCAGGTAATGACAGAACTAGAAGTACACAATAGACAACAGGCAGCAGCTCAAAGTGCATGCATGTCAGCAGGCAGCTGAGCCAAGTAATACAACAGAACAAGAAAAGAAAGACCACTTCTTAGATCACTGCCTAAGACATCCTGCTTATTATGCAGATTGCTTTATGATTTCCCTGTGGAGGGTGGAGTCAACACTTCTCCATCCAAAACTGATTCAGATGCTGAGACTGATAACACTGTATATGCACCAACAGTGTATGAAGAGAAATATTGCATATTGAAGCTTTCTGGATAGAACTAGACAGAAACCCACCTGGGCTGGTGTGCTCAGTGGATTAAATGCCCACCTGCAAACCAAAGGGATGCCTGTTCAATTCCCAGTCAGGGCCCCCTGGGTTGTGGGCCAGCTCCCTAGTAAGAGGCACAAGAGAGGCAACCACACATTGATGTTTCTCTCCCTTTCTTTCTCCCTCCCCTCTCCTGTCTTTAAAAATAAATAAAGCCTTAAAAAAAAAGAACTAGATAGAAACCCAAGATGGTCTAAAAGTGGCTTACCAAGGCTGAGTACCTTTGTTTTTATTGTACTTAGGGTCTTGGGACATTGTAATATTGTATGGGCTCACAATTATGTGGTTCAAACTTCCCAGTTGACACCAATGGAAAAAAGGGTCCAGAGCAGAGATTCTTATCTGCTTATCCAGATGTCACAAAGGAGAAAATGGAGGCATGGTGGGATTTGAAAGATGTCTCAAACATCAAAAATGGAGATAAATATCAAGTATTTTTAGAATATGGTTCACAAGATATATACTGGAAACATTCAATTTAATTTCTAAGGTATGCATGGAAATAACTACACACTTACGGATAACTGGTGAAATCAATGAAATCTGCAAAATCCCCTTTTCCATGTAAGTAATCACAGGTGTGATATGTTATCATGTTCATGGTCACAATTTTGATTTAATCATACTATGTGTTAAGCTACAAGAAAGTGTGGTACAAAGTGCACATGAACATTGCATGACATTGAATAATTAATTCAAATAGAAATATAATCAAGATTGAGATTAATTTGAATTGAACACAAAATTGTTCAAAAAACTCTGACGACAACCTGAAAGAAACTCAAATGTATTTCTTCCCAGACACTTCATGAAGTAAAATAACCTGGCCAAGCCCTTGACTTCAGCCTTGTGAAACACTAAGCAGAGAGCCTGGTGATACCCACCTGTACTTCTGACCTGCAAAACTGTGAGGTAATAACTGGGATCTGTTTTAAGCTGTGTAGCTTTGGGTACTGTATTATACAGTGATGAAAACTGATATAAGCTGCACTTACATTTTGGGGCATGCCTTTTTGTAAACATGTTTTCTTTTCTCTTGGGTAAATAGCTAGTAAGAGAACTACTAGGTTACTGGGTAGGACTATGTTTAACTTCATCAGACAATGCCTGCAAAATATTACCCAAAGTTATTATATTATTTTGTACTTCCAGTATCAATGTGACAAAACTTTGAATTTTATCATTTAAGGTTTAGCTCTCTGGTTGTTAAAAAATTACCTTGTTTTGTCTTTAATTTGAATTTTTGCAATTACTAATGAGGTTGAATATCTTATCATGTGTTTATTGGCTACAGATATTTTTGTGAATATATATTTTAAATATTTTGTCAATTTTATTTGATTGTGTGTTCCTTATATCAATTTATTTGAGATATTTATATTTTTATATATTTCAAAAAGAGTTCTCAGTCAGACATATGACTAACATGCAACTTTTATTTTCATTTGCTTAATAATGTTGTTGAAGAACAAAACTTTTAATTTTTAATTTACTTATTTTGTTGTATGTGTTTTTGGGGCCCTGTCTACACAATTGTGTGCCCTTCTCTTTCTCAAAAATAGTATATGAGGAGAATTTATAGTAATCATTTTGTATACATATTGTCATACCACTTTTATTCCAATGGTTCCAATTTTTTAAAATAATTTAATTATTTTTAGGGAGAGGGGAAGGGAGGGAGAAAGATTTGAAGATTTATGTGCCACAGAACATCAGTTGGTCAATTGCCTCTCACATACCTCCAACCAGGGACCTGGACCACAACTCAGGCATGTGCCCTGAACTGGGGAACAAACCAGCGATATTTTGGCTTGCAGGATGACACTCAAACCATGGAGCCCCACCAGTCAGGGCAGCAAGGTCAAATTTTTAACAAAATCATACTTTGGAAATAAGGTGTTACAATTTATTTTCTTTGAGTGAGCACTATATTATTTCAATTAGTCATTTTCATATTTTAATTAAGTATAATCTTTTCATGATAGAAAGTTATTACTAATATAATATTCTTTGAATCTCATTACAGTAAATTCAAATTACCTTGCACAAATATCACAATTTCAAGATCAGAGTAACACACTAAAAGTTGGAATACAAGATAATTTTAGTTTTTCTGGTGACCAGCATCTCTATTTTCATACAAAGCATTGAATAGTGAGGGTTAAGAAATTTTCAGCTTCATTCTTATCCTTTTCACTATAATTCACCTCAAATCATACTAGTTATCTAATTTATGACCTCCACCCCCCAAAAAAATATTGTAACTGCAAATATAAAAAGGACTAAAGACGGTTAATTGATATTTACCTAAGTTACTATTCTACACTTTAGATTCTTGGGTCCATGTTCAGGACCACTGGGTTATAGGTTCACATTCTGACTACACCTCCTTAAAACAATTCAACTTGCACCAGATAGTCTGTGTTACATTGCCTTGGCCATTTTTAATAGGAGAGACCAAAGAACTACACTTCAAGCTAATTTACCCTTGCCTAACATATCCTAACTACTCTACCATGTGTGTAATCCTTTACATTGCAGTTGATTCATAGCATTAAACCATTGCCATTATTCTATTTTTGCCTTTCTCGTTTTTTTAGACTTCTCGCTTTTTTAAAAATTGTATTTATTTATTTTTAGAGAGAGTGGAAAGAAAGGAGAAGAGAACATCAATGTGTGGTTTCCTCTCTTGTGCCCCCTTCTGGGGAGCTGGCCCGCAACCTAGGCATGTCCCCCAACTAGGAATTAAACCAGTGACCCTTAGGTTCACAGGCTAGCACTCAGTCTGCTGAGCTACACCAGCCAGTATTTTCTACTTTTAAATAAGCATTTTATGTGATGCTAGTTCCTCTCCTCAATTAGCATATCAATTATACATTTGTTGCATATTAGCTTATCTAAATCTGTGTTCTACTAGGGCAACCAAATCAAATTTATGCATGTGTATTTGTTTTATTAGCCCATCTGCTTGGCTACTGTTTTGAGCAGCAACGTGTGTCCCATTTTGATAAGCTTTCCTTGCTCCTTTAATTCTATCAGTCCTTCTTCAATTGGCCATAAAACATATTCTTGTGGTGTTTGTGCTTGTTTGTATGAGTGTTTAGTTCTTTGATTGTGTTTTTCTTTGGAGTTTAAACTATAGCCTCCCTTTCTCTGTTTACCAGCAGCCTGTAAACCTAAATTTTTTTTGTGCAGTAAATCCACTTCTCTTTCAAACTGGCTATTTGTTTTAGAACTTGAGTGGTGGATATACATCAATGCTGGTGCCATCTTAGGATCTTAGAAGACATCTCTGAGCCCCTCCCCAGCAGGATCCTGGACAGGTAGAACCAGTGACTACCTCCCCGCCTCATGGACAAGCAAATACAAAGGCCATTTTAACCAGTTCTACTTAATACTCTTGATGGAACTGATTTCAAAGGAAGGAAAGAAAGAGATACAATTTTAAATGAATGTTTATTTAGTTTCCTCTAGCATTTCAGCAGTACAGTAAGCATGGATAAACAATGGGTCAAAATGGGTCAAAAAAGACTATGAAGAAAATTATGGTATGTTTTGAAAAATAAAAAAAAATATTTGCATGACTTGTAAGGACACCAGCTATATTCAACAACAACAGCAACAAATATGGAGAAGCTACCCATTACAAAAATCCAAAGACTCAATACATTGCAGGTCCAGTCAGCATAGTCATATATTTTTCCGTGCTGGGTAAGATCCTAGGCACAGGTATTAGGAGGAAAGTGCAGAAAATTTGAAGAAGAACATGATATGTTTACTTTTTTTTTCCCATGGAACAAAGAAACTAAAAAACAATTCAGCTGATAAATGGGCAGTTCATTTTTTCGCCCACTTTGCCTTCAGTAGACTTAAGGATAATTTAACCTCAGCCAATTGACAGTTTGAATTACTTATTTAGATCAAGGATGAAAGACCTATATGAAATTGTACATTGAATTTGCTCTACACTTATAGGTCGCTTATGAAAATAAATGGAAATCTTGGTAACCTTGTGAAACTGATAGTTATAGAAAAACAAAGACAACTAAGGCCCATCTCAACTCAAAATGTAAAGTGACAGACCTTAATTGGTTGTAAGTGAGTATATATATTCGAGGTCTGTCCAGAAAGTATCTAGTCATATACTATGAAAAATAGAGATATTTACTGAAGAAAATACAATAAACATTGTACATAGGACAATGACACCTCCATCGTCTTTCAAGTAGGTACTCTGGGACCTCATACAGTTCTCCCAGTCAACATCAACTGCCCCACTGTATTTCTCTGAATCTCTTAGACATTCTGAAACCTCTTCCCTTTGAAAGGTGATTTTGGTTTTTGGAAAAGCCAGAAGTCACAGGTTGCCAAATCTGAGCTTTAAAGGGCTGAGTCACCTGGGTTATTTGATACTTTGCCAAAACCCTCTGCATGAGACACGATGCACGAGTGGGTGAGCTGTTGTAATGAAGTTGCCAATCACCAGTTGCCCATAGCTGTGGCCTATGAATCATCAAAATAGTTTCCATGGAGAAATGTTCAAGCTTTATGCAAAAGTTGATGCAGATTTGTTGCCCTACTCACTCAGTCATATTGACTGTGATGGCCACACAGTACACATGCTTACTCAATAGCACCTTACCACCCCCACTGACTAGTACAGTGGAGTTGTTATTGTTCACACATGTGCATTCCAGTCCAGATTGTGTGTGTGTGTGTGTGTCTGTGTGTAACCTCCCAGAAAACTTGTGTGGGCCCAAATGATGTGTTTGGGTATTTTTTATTATTATATGAAAAGTGTCAATGTGTGTTTTGCAGTGCTATTAAAACACTGCTTCCCATTTGCCCAGTTCCATGGCTCTTTTGCATGCCTCATACCCAAACATCACAGTGGAAAAGTAACTGATCTGCCACTAATCAGAGCCAACAGAGATATTAATGAGTGCCAATAACCCAAAGGTGGTGAGAGACACAAATTTATAAGGCTGAGGCTCATTAACTATACACTTTTAGTGACTTAGAAAACCTGACACAGCAAATCTGAGTTAGCTCGATTAAAGTAGGGCTTGGTAACAGTCACTGTGTTCTGAAGTCTGGCCCATTCTAACAAGGCCAGTTCCCAGATTAAAAAGCTTGTATTTCTTCACACATATTCTGTGGTAGATTGATGGTAATGGTCTCGATATTTTACTCCTCTCTGTGTAGGTGCCCTTTGTCAAGTAACTTTAGTCCTGTTTCTCTGACTCAGCAATGTCGCTGTCTTTATGCAAAGGGATTATTGCAAATGTGAAATCAGAAGGATCCTGAAAGCTTTTTCACAGCTCCATTTGCTGGTTTTGAACTTTTTCAATTCTAATAGAAGATGATGTCCATTACCTGTATTTTCCTAGATGATAGTCAACCAAGTACCTGACATGTGAGTGATCCAGAACTTGATTGGAAAATGTTACCCAGTCGAACCTAAGTAAATTGTCCACCTGTAGCTTTGTGAGCTAAACAAAAATATATTATTTTAAGCTACTGAGACGGGAGATTTCTTATGCAATGTCATGTGCAAAGTAGAATATGTACAGATAACCCCTTAATTGTAATGTGGACCACTGTGCCTGCAGATTATCCACACCTAAAATAAAGTGTGAGACATTGAAAACTGTGTGGACTATAGTGTTTTACACTACTTCTGCTTAAGTTTTCCCTAGAAAACTTTATTTTATATCTATTCTTCTGTGACATACACTTCCATTTAACATATTTGATTATATGTATGTGAGTATGTGTGTGTGTCTGAGAGACAGAAAGAGAAAGAGAGATAGAGAGAGGCAGAGAAAGAGGAGGGGGAAGGGGAGAAGGAAATTATAAATGTAATCAACAATGTATATAGAAAATTAGGACAATAACAGGATTCTAGGTAAAATTAAATTTAGATTTACTTATAATCTCAACACCCAGAGTAAATCTGTTGTTTCATTTTTGCTTATTTTATAAAGGGATGAACATAAATAAATAAATAACAAGTTTTATTTTTATTAACTTTTGTGTAAAATGTTATTAATTTAAGACATATGTATTAAGTAGCTATCATGTACTAGGCATTGTAAGAGATGCTGCATTTAAATGAAACTGTATATATAGTTTATAACAGTGTTTTGTTTACCATGACTTCCTAACCAGTTTTTAATTTTTAGAACATTTTATACATATATTATTTTAAGTTTTAATTATTTATCTATGTATTAATTCACATGCTTTATTTAACCAAATATTAACTATAGGTCATTATTTATATATTAATTTATTTATATATTCAGTTCATATAAATACAAAATAAAAACATGCCTCTATATCAAGCTGTTACTACTCATGGTTTCATAGATCAGAAGGACTTTGCTCCTGGTAGATCTGACCAGTGTGGTCACTGTCAGCGTCAGATCTCAGGGGCATGAGTTAGTTCAGTGGGTTTGTTCAAAACAGGATTGACTTTAAGCTGAAATAATAGGGGAGAATTTGGAGTAAATGTAGTAGAGTCAAGAATAGTCCCTAGGCCAAAAGAATTCAAAGACTGGTTTTGAACATTAGAACCCAAAGGGAGTAAGGCTGGGGTTAAAATGAAGTGTATTGCACTAAAGATTCCTTCCCGATAGCTAGTGACCTTTTCTATGTCTACATTAATCATAACTGTGTTTCGAGCATCTATATACTCACCAGAGAAAATACCATTTACATGCTAGAGTTTTCTCTTCTCCCTCTGAAATATGTATAAAATTCAACTAGGCTGCTTTCCATTTCTATCTTGGTGACTATTGAGTTGATAGATTTAATCTAAGGTTGTAATGACTGACTATAGCATTAACATTCGAATAGGAACTCCTGTATGTGATATTACTTGAACTAAGAGAGTTAGTACTTAATGGAGTTTCCCGCCTAAGGGAAGCAGATACAAGATAAATCAAGCATAAAATATCTATCGGCATTTAAGACTAGTTTTCCTACATGATGCAGAATGTTTTGATTGACATTACAGTCAATCAAAATAGCTGTCAGCCGTTTTATGTTTCTGTTCATTCATGTAACCATTTGCCCATGGCATTTATAGCAAATAGTGGTCTTGAGCATTTAGGTCCTCATAATCACTGAGAAGATTGCAGTTGGATTTTGGTAATCAGCAGTTAACAAAAACTGTTACAGAACATTTAAGTTATACTTTGCTTATTTTTGGTATTAAAATTTCCCATTTCTTCTGTATTTTCATTTAAAAGGGATTGAACCAAAAGCTAATTGCATATTTCTGATAGTTTACCTCTATTGACGTTACAAATCCTGCTGACAGTTTGACAGTAATCCTCTTTAGCATGAATGATTCAAGGAATTGCTTGCAACTGAAATAAATTGCAGCAGGAATTTAAACTACAGCATTCACCTAAAATCCTTGTTTTTCTAGATGAGTGGGGACATTTTGAAATTAAAATTAATGTGCTAGAGCCTTTGGAAAAATATAAAGGGTAAGGCTAACCCATAATATTTTGTAAAAGGACAAGGTCAGCCATGTGAATTAACAAGGTAGAGATTTATGATGAAATATTAAACTTGGCAGGTAAATAGACTACCTGGAATGTATGATGGTCAAATGCAGCACTAGTAGGGATGGATTCAAGACTGAAGGTCTTAGTAACTGAATTATTGAATCTAAATCAATTCTGAAAATACCAACACATCATGCTGTAAAATTACTTTTCCAAAGTTACTGTTCCTCTCTATAGCAGGTTCCTCTCTGTTCTGTTAAAATTTAAATATATCTTCCAGAAAATAAAGTAAAGAATATATCCCGAGCTTAATCCCTGACCTAAGATGTATCCAGAAATCAGAACTCTAGAGGTTTAAGGACCATTGAAACTAAACACAAATAATATGTTATAATATTTCAAAATATTATGGAGCAGTACATACTATTAAACT
>PVKM010053401.1:0-10036 GCA_004027735.1 Carollia perspicillata | reverse complement strand
AATAATATCCATCATATGAATCTATAGTATCACAATTTGTGAATCCATTCATCAGTTGATGGAAGTTTGAGTTGTTGCCACTTTTTGGCTATTGCGAACTGTGCTTCTATGGACATTAGTGTACAAGTTTTTGGTTAGACATGTATTCAGTTTTCTGGGTAGGTATTTAGGGATGGAATTGCTGGGTCAAATTATAACTCTGTTTAGCCCTGGCTAGTGTGGCTCAGTGGATTGAGTGTCAGCCTGGGGACTGAAAGTTTGTTGGGAACCATTCTGTCTGGTTTCAGGAGTTGTAACTGCCCCCCCATGGATAATAAGGCTGAGTGAGTGACCTTCGAACTGTGAGCCACTAAGGAGATAAAGCTCATCTCCCTGGCAGGAACGCTGCTTTTGCTTCATCCATCTCTGGCCCCCAGTGCTTGGTCGGTTAGTGAATGACAGATAAGACCCCTCAGAGTGGGGGGCAACCTAAGCCAGACACGATCACTTGGGAGGCCCTCAAGGAAGTTACTCAGGGGGCTGCAGCAAAAAGGGGGTGATGGACCCTCGCTCTCTGGCTATTCTGACATAGCCTGAGTCCCCATTTCCATCTGGGAAAAGCACTTCCTGGCTCTAATCCACTTAAGCCTAAAAACTTATGACAAAAGGTCACTGATTTAATTCCCAGTCAGGAGACATGCCTGGGTCACTGGCCAGGTCCCCAGTTGGGTGTGCATGAGAGGTAACCAATTGATGTTTGTCTCCCACATCCATATTTCTCTTCTTCTCTTTCTCCCTCCCTTCCCCCTCTCTAAAATAAATAAATAAATTTATTTATAAATAAATAAAATGTTTAAAAAATTATAACTGTTTAACTTGTTGAGGAACTATGAAATTATTTTCCAAAGTGGTTGTACTATTTCAATGAGCAATGTATGAGAGTTCCAGTTTCTGTGTTTTCCCAACAACACTTGTTCTTGCCCATCTTTATTACAGCTACCTTAGTGAAGTAGTGATTCAATGTGAATTTTTTGCTTTATTTATTTTTTATTTTTAATCATTTTAAATTTTCAGTTATAGTCAATATAAATTATTGTATTAGTTTCAGGTGTACACCCCAGTGATTAGACATTACATAACCTAATAAGACGTGATCATCCTGATAATCTTGCATACATCTTACATCATACATAGTTATTAAACTATTGTTGACCATATTCCCTAAGCTGTACTTTATATCCCAATGAATGAACTTTTTCACCCATCCCCCAACCCCTCTCTCATCTGGCAAACATCAAAATATTATCTGCAACTGTGATTTTGTTTCTGCTTGTATCTTTGTTTTTTAAAGATTTTACTTATTATTTTTAGAGAGAGGGGAAGGGAGGGAGAAAGAGAGGGAGAGAATCATCAATGTATGAAAGAAATATGGATTGATTGCCTCTCACACACAACCACACGGGGGACTGGTCCCCAACCCAGACATGTGCCCTGACTGGGAATTGAACCAGAGACCTTTTGCTTTTCAGGATGACACTCAACCAACTGAGCCTTACCCATTAGGGCTCCTTTGCTTTTAGATTCAGTTGTGGGCAGATATGTATTTATTGTCATTTCATTGTTCATCTTGTAACCAAACACAGGTCTGGCTGCCTGACACTACAAAAGCCAGCACTCAACAGGTAGCTACTGGAAAGTACCTACCCCTTCTTTGCTGCAGCCCCCTGAGTAACTTCCTTGAGAGCCTCCCAAGTGATCATGTCTGGTTTAGGAAAGTGGATGTAAAGAAAAGTGGTTTATTTTCAGGTGCCAGTGACCTAGAAGATGGGGGACTCATGTTACAAAACTCATTTCCACCTCTTGGTGGAGGCAGAGGTTCTTATGAGGAGGGAGAGGGAAACAGAACAAAGAGATCAAGGAAGGGGGTTGAAAAGTTCTCTACATGCAGGCTAGCAAAGTTCATTCCAATAAGACAAGTGATGGTCTGCTGTGCATCATACTGGCTTCACATCATCCTGAGTTCATAGCGGAAGGTCAGTAAGTCTCTTGAGGCTAGGATTCCTGAAGGTCTAATTCTGTATACTTTAGAAAAAAAATATTATTTTATTTTCTAAGTATATTTTATTCATTATGCTATTACAGTTATCCCATTTTCTTTCTCCCTTTTATCCCACTCTGCCCTGTACCCCACTCCCTCCAGTATTTCCCCTCCTTACTTCATGTCCATGGGTCATACATGTAAGTTCTTTGGCTTCTCCATTTCCTATACTGTTCTTAACCTCCCCTTGTCTATTTTGTACCTACCATTTATGCTTCCTAATCCCTGTACCTTTTCCTCCATACTCCCCTCTCTGCCTCCCTGCTGATAACCCCCTGTGTGATCTCCATTTCTGTGATTCTGTCCTTTTCTAGTTGTTTGCTTAGTTTGTTTTTGTTTTTGTTTTTTTTAGGTTTGTTTGTTGATTGTTGTTTGTTGTCATTTTACTGTTTGTAGTTTTGATATTCTTTTTCTTAGATATGTCCCTTTACCATTTCGTATAATAAGGTCTTGGTGATGATGAACTCCTTTAGGTTTACCTTGTCTGGGAAGCACTTTATCTGCCCCTCCATTCTAAATGATAGCTTTGCTGGATAGAGTAATCTTGGATGTAGGTCCTTGCTTTTCATGGCTTTGAATACTTCTTTCCGGGCCCTTCTTACCTGCAAGGTTTCTTTTTAGAAATGAGCTGATCATCTTGTGGGCATTCCTTGTAGATAACTTTCTGCTTTTCTCTTGCTGCTTTAAAGATTATCTCCTTATCTTTAATCTTGGGTAATTTAATTATGATGTGCCTTGGTATATTCCTCTTGGGGTCCAACTTGTTTGGGATTCTCTGTTCTTCCTGGACTTGTATGTCTATTTCCTTCCCCAGATTAGGGAAGTTTTCTTTCATTTATTTTTTCACATAAGTTTTCAATTTCTTGCTCTTCCTCTTCTCCTGTTGGTAACTCTATGATTCAAATGTTGGAACCATGAACACAACAGTGTGTGGCAAATTCCCATTCAGGATTTGAGTAAATGAAGAATTCTGCAAAGTTTATGTGGGTAGCATCTAAAAACGATTTGAACATTACTGTGTAAAGTGCATCACCCAATGTCTGTGCCAGAAAATTTTTCTTTGCTTGTGGCTCCTTTACCTCTTGGCTGATTGTCATCTTCCTGGGCTCTGTTGCCTCCTGGATACCTTTCTTTTCTCCATGTGCCAACCTGCAGCCTCCACTCCTTTTCCTTTTCTTATTCAGTTCTTTCTTTGACTTGCTTTCACGAAGACCCCAAGCCTCACACTTTTCAATAAGAGGGCCCATGAAGTTTCCTGGAACTGGTTCCCGCAACAGAATTCCCACCTCTGACATAAGCATTGCCCTTTCCCTAGAGCAAGGAAGCGTAGCTGTCATTTCCCCCCCTACATGTACATACTTTTCTGTGTGATAATCCTTTCTTGGCTCCAACCTCAAGTCAGAAAGTGAATTACTCTATCCCTAATTCTCCTTCCAGTTCTCATGTCCTGTGGGAATGTCCAAATCCATCTAAATTACTAAATGGAGGATTAAACTTGGTAGAAACTGCTTAGAGAAGAAAAGGAAAGACAGGGGAGTTTTCCTTTTTTCTCTGCTTCAGATGTCCCGTGGCCCAGGCTTGATTGTGAACATGACTATCATTCCTCAGAAATGGAGGACAGAATCCTAGAAATACTTGTGAAACCATTTAGTGTTAAGTGGGTGAGCCACAGTGTGACTATGTGATAAAAGTCAGTCCTGAAGATTCAGATTGCAATAACCTTCAATGATCCCCCATCTTGAGCTGGGAAATTTACTGGTGTTTGGTTTTGTTTTCATTCAAGAGAGAGGGGAAGGAAGGGAAAGCATGCACAATGGGTCCTTTGTCTTGAAGGTTTTATCTCTTTCTTGCAGGCAGGAATCTTAGGGGAGGTCTCAGGGGAGGATTTCTGTAGAATATTCATCAGTTCTCCAGGTGTGCCCTTTCAGGCTCATGATCTCAGATTGATCAGTGATGGAGCAGGGGGTCTATGGTCATTGCTTTTGGTTCTGGAGTTGCCCCCCACCTCTCCTTCTTGCTGCTTTTCTGGGCCTGAAGCTAAAACACAACTGAGGCCTGGTTGTTATCTCTAGGAAGGTGACCTTTTGTATCTTGCTATAAATTGCTTGGACATTGTTTTTAGCTATCTGTCTGGATTTTCCTATTCCACTTGCCAAAAATTTTCTTAGCTTCTTAACATTCTGTCTCACTATGAGGAAAGTTTTATTGCCTCAATTTTAAGGATGACAAAATGAAGCTCATACAGGGACACCAGGTAGCTACCTCAAGGTTCCACAGCCACTAGGGAGCAGAGCTGCCACAATGATCACTGTCTTTTGGAAGACTCAGTTAGAGACAAAAATCTGGTCAGGGCTATAAACTCCATGCCTACAGGCACCAGGTAGGCAAAACCAGGGAATGAGGGGGGCCGGGTATGAGAAACACAGGAGCAATGTGAGGAGCACATGTCCTCCAAGGCTGGCAAATGCTGATTAGCACCAGAAGGTATGCCATGTAGGAATGTAGGTCTCCTGTGGCCAGTGTTGATTTCTCCCCAGATACTGGAAATCCAGACTTTGTGTGAACTATCCCAATAATTCCCAATGATTATCCCAATAATTTTGTTTGAGCCAAACAAAATACCCCTGCAGGTGGTCAAACTGGGCCCAGGTGTTAGGGTGGTCTGTGACTTAGTCTGTGAAAGAATTCACAAAGAGAAGAAAGTGTACAGAATAAAGTTCTTATTGACTCTCCAAGAAATGGGAGGGGCATGGTGTGGAGAGATACACCAGCATTGAGGGGTGGGGGCTTTGAGATTTTATTGTTTTGGCCTCAGGCAAAGAAAGGGTAAACACATCCAAGATTTTATTTATTTATTTTTAGAGCGAGGGGAAGGGAAGGAAAAAAAGGGAGAGAAACATCAATGTGCAGTTACTTCTTGCGCACCCCCAAGTGGGGGCCTGGTCTATAACCAAGGCATGTGCCCTGACTGGGAAATGAACTGGCAGTCCTTTGGGTTGTAAGGCCTGTGCTCAATTCACTGAGCTACATCAGCCAGGGCCAATATTGTTTGTCTTGATTATTTACCAGTATTTCCATGAATTTAGTTATTATAATGGTTATTGAAATCTTTATCTACTTCAAAGATATGACCTACTTAGATACCTGTAATGTAGAGTAAATTAGAGTCTTTTTCATAAGCCTGTTTAAATATACATTTGCAAATGCATTAGAATAAAACAGTGACTGTTTATAAATTACCAAATTCAAAATAACATGGTTATTATAGATTTGACTAAAATGTAATTGATAAAGTACTTGCTTTTTTGTAAAGTATAATATTTCAGAATAACAATTTTCTAATAAGTAATAATTACTATGAAATGAAATAAAAGGACAATATAAAGCTCATTTTTTAGATTTAACATACAATCTTAATATATATAAAGACCTAAGAGTATGCAAGATTTAAAACACTGTACAGGGCTTACCAGAAGTGTGCATTGAGCATTGGAAACAATTCACAAATTCCAGTGTGTGGGTTACAAACACCCAGAACACCACGGCTTGATGTCACCATAGGGAACATCACTCTTGGCTTGTTCAGCATCACTGACAGGACACCTGTTACCCCTGAGAGCTTCCTGTTTGAACTTTATTTTAAATATTTGCAAATTCCTCCCTGGGGAAGGCTGAAATTTCTAGAAAATCTATTTTGATAAAAACATGTGTATGCAAATAAAAGTTATTATTATTCTGTTTGGCAAAGCTTCCCATGTAATTTTGCACATATTATACTGGCCTAATTCGTTCAAAAACTTCTGTTTTTTGTGAGGAGAGAACAAATCCTTGAGGTATTCCAGGGGCCCATTGGAATAACTCAAAGTCATTTATCAGTTTTTAAAATTTAAACTTTGGGAAGGTTGTCATATTTAGTCAACAGATTATAACATAAACTTTTTGTAAAGCAACACATTTTTGGTAATAACCCTAAAAGACATTAATCTAACCTAAAACCAGTTTTAATATCCAATATTTCATCCAAACCACAGGATCCTGTTTAATTTATGTTAGTATTTAAATTCCTTAGGCCACTAAAGCATTATACTCTAATTATGCCATACAGAGGCAGAAAATGTACCACATGTAACACACAAATACATATTACATAAAGGCTACATGCATGAAGACTGAACCCATAAAGACCTACACATAATTTGAATTACTAACTTTTGTAAAAAAAATAGTATAAGATTTCTTTTATTTGCTTTTGACAACTTTCAAGAAGACTGGGAAAGGGATGGAAGGTCCTAAATACCAAGCAAGAAGACCTGTTGAGACTCTCAGTAAAAGCTTTAAGGACCTGTTGTTAATGAGTGGTGGTAACAGTCTCAGCTCCAAAGAGTCTAGCAGCAGGGAAGAGCCTGGGCAGGACTGCTTTGGCCCCTGAATGGTCAGAAACCTGGTATGCTCCAGAAGGAGGACTGGGAGTTATACTTCGCACTAGCAGAGAAATAGAAAGAGATGGATGTGTTTACCCTTTGCCTGAGGGTGATGTTACCAATGACAAGAGCATCGGGCCAGATGCCGTGGGAATGGATTTACCTCACTCAAACAGGGGGCTCAATTCCACACCTGCCTGTGGATGTATTTACCCCGTAAAATACAAAAAAAGGGTGGCCGTACCAATGACTAGAGCACTAAATAAAGGGGAAGGAAATGGGTCCCTTCGGATGGCAGGAGTGATCATTTCCTGATTCACTGGACCCCATGTCCTAGTCGTGTAGGGTGACTCCATGTCCTTACCTTCTATCTCAGCATTGACAAAATGCATCTTGATGAAGGATTTTATTATTCCACAGCTGACAGGTTTGTTTCCCCACACTGATGAGGACAAGAGAAAGTGTAATGGAAACCACTCCAGGTGCCACCAGAGTCATCAACGAATGTCACCAGGGAGAAATTAGGTGGAAGAAGGGGTACTGGAGCCTGAGCTTTCTTTGTTTCACAAATTTAAAACTTTTACAGCCTTCACAAACCTTTCTGTAACTTTCACAAACCTTCTTATCCCTTTAAAAATAACCAATTTTAGAACAACTCATTTTCAATTCCTGTCTTTCAAAATTGCATCTCCATGCCTCATGCCTTCTATTGTTAACACCATATGATTTCTTTCCAACTTAATTTGTACTTAACTTTTGGAAGCCTTAATTTCACATAATGATGAAAAAGTAAGCAATGGCATTCCCTAGACAGACTTGTGAACACATCTCATGGCCGTTACAGACGTGCTCCTCTCCTGGCAGACACACTCTCACGTTCAGGACCGCACCTCCCATAAAGCCCCGGACACTCTTCTGACAGAGAGTCAGAAGCAGGTGGAGCAGTCTGTGTTTCGGGGTTTTGTGTTTTATCTCAAAACACCCAGATGTTCAACATCTTTTATCAGAATTTACTGATTTAGAAAGGAATGGCTGAAATAAATTAAATTGATTTGCTCAGATATAGCTAAGGTTTCCCCCATTTGATAATAATTATCTCCCCAAAATTTGTATTTTAAAAGATGGCCTAGACAAGAGATCTTGAAGAAAACCAAGTGTTTGCACTTTGAAAAGGTAGGGAAAGAAAAGCAAGCTTCTCCTAGAAGGACTTTGGTTTCATCAGGCAAAGGGGAGGAAAAGCAGCTTCAGTTTAAAATGCTACTTTTTTCTCTGCATTGAGATGCAGGCCCAATTTTCCCCAGGATTTAGTAGATCCCTGGTCTCCAGGAAGGGAATATAGAGTATTTTATAGTCTGGGGGGGAAGGTGTTGAGAATTTCTTCCTCTTTCTACACTTGTTTTTACTCAAGTGGGCCCAGTGGAGCCAAGCCTAATTCCAAATAGGAGTTGAATGCAGTACTTGGGTTAGGCAGGTGAGGAATAGCATCACCTCTGCTGGGTAATATTGATTAAAGAGCATGGCCTTAAGGGGGTAGAGTACTGTTCAGCTGGAAACAAATATGGGGAGTTGGGGGCTAGTAGGGAGAGGCAAATTTGAAAATACAGGCATAGTTAGGAGAAAGAGGCTTGGAATCCCAGCTGAAGGTTAAAATCTTGTCCCCCCTCAAAAGCTAAACCTAAGGAGGGATCTAGATGGTGACAGTAAAGGTCGAGTTGGAGGATAGTATTATAGTTAAGAGATCTGTTTGTGGGCCAGACTTCCTAGTCACTCAGTTGCTATTGAGGCCAGGCCTTCAAGTTCTTAAGTAGACAACCCAACAGGGAGTCCTTGGGCAGGAAAGTATTGTCCACGGTGAAAAGGGAAGGATATCTCAGGAACAAGAACAACCAAGGTCGGGGGAAGGCCTGGAGAGGGCTGTAGCCAGAGCTGAGCATACTTGAGCCTGAGGACAGACCAAACACAAGGTTCTGTCTCAGAGCCAGGCCTCCCTGGGCCCTGAGAGCAAACAGCAGAGAAATGGTTGGAGGTGTCCCTTCTAGCCGAAACACTGAGAAACTGATACACCTAGTACTGTGGTTTACGACGAGATGAGGGGATAAGCTATCACTTTCTATAGGATGTTTTCATCCTGAGATTCAGAGAGACTGACTGATCGCTGGCCATGAAGATGAGTGAGGAGGAGGCCATCTGCAGAGTCCAGAGAGATGGAGAAGGTTTAGAATCCTCTCTCTAAATCTCACAGAGACAGGGTTAGGGGTTTAGCCTGGGTCAAGCTCCTGCTGCCCATGGCTCCCCTTGTCTCAAGTCTCAGGAGGCTGGAGGAGAGAGAGAAATAGAGAACGTCCCCGAATGAGCCACCAAAATGTTAGGGTGGTCGGTGACACCAGCTGTGAAAGAGTTCACAAAGAGAAGCAAGTGTAGAGAGTCAAGTTCTCATTGACTCTCCAAGAAAGGAGAGGGGCATGGTGTGGAGAGATACATCAGCACTCAAGGGTGGGGCTTTGAACTTTTATGGGATTATCATTGATTTTTAAAAAGGGGGCTGGTTTGCTGTTGTGTGGCCCCTGGGCTATTGGGGCATTGTAACATGGAGGCCGCAGTTTATTCCAATGTTATTTTCCGCCTGTGGCTGTAGGGAGTGGTTAGCTCCGCTCTTGCTTTCCAGTAATTTTCGACCTGGGCACAAAAGCTCAGAAGAGTAAAATAGCAGCCATGTTTAACAAGGGCGCAGGCCTGCTAGGCAGACAGTGCCACAACAGCAAATGGGACTGACTTTATCCTTTTACAGAAGACTGTTATTGAGGATAATTCATTTACTTTTTAAAAGCAAACAGTCTCTAAGTAAGGTACTCATTCAGCTGTTGGTTGCCATGCCCCAGGTGAGAACTGATTGATTGGGGGTGGGAGGGCAGGGGCTTTGTCACACAGGGGTGTCCAACCTTTTGACATCTCTGGGCCACACTGGAAAAAGAGTTGTCTTGGACCCCATGTTAAATACACAAACACTAACAAAAACTGATGAGCAAAGAAAAGGTTTTAAGGAAATTTACAATTTTGTGTTGGGCTGCAATCATAGCCATTCTGGGCCTCATGCGGCCTGTGTATGGACACACCTGTAGGGTAATAAATTAAGTTCAAGCCCTGACTGGTACGTCTCAGTGGGTTGAGCATTGGCCTGCAAACTGAAAGGTGGGTCCTGTTTGATTCCTGGTCAAGGCACATGTCTGGGTTGTGGGCCAGGTCCCCCATTGGGAGCATGTGAGAAGCAATCTATTGTTTCCCTCTCACATTGATGTTTCTCTCCCTTTCTTTTTCCCTCCTCTCCCCCCTAACAATGAAATAAATACATCTTTAAAAAAATAAAAAAATACTAAGTTCATTGTCTTTAAAGAGTTAATCTCTGCCAAGAGGGCAGCTGCCTTCACCAAGGGTCCTGGAGAAGGCCCTGCTGTGTGGTACATGACAAGTGTTGGGGACCAAATTGAGGAACCCAGCTGGTCTAGGGCTTTAGGTAGGGCAGATGGGGGAGCAGGGTTTT
>PVKM010053400.1:0-10067 GCA_004027735.1 Carollia perspicillata | reverse complement strand
AGTCCTTGGCTCAGCGTGCTGAGGATCTCTTGTTTACCATCTACTGCAGACAGTGTTGTGGTGGAGGAAGACTAGGAGCGAGGCACCCTGGGGACTGTGCCTGGCACGTCTCCCCGATGCCTGGGTTTGGTAGTTAATTATGGATCAGTCATAAGCACTATGTAAGCCTGACTGCTTTGCTGATTTTTGTGACTTTTCCCTGACTTTTCTTCATGATAAATATCCCAACTTCCACTCTGCTAAATTAGTTAGAAGATTCTCCTGTAGCTAGGGGGAGTGGAGAGAAGCCTCGCTGTACTCTTTGGACCAGATGGGCTGGGAGCAGGGGAATGGGCAGCAGTGCAGGTGGGAGGGCCAGTAGCACCGAGACAGATCAGCGAGGAGTGGCCCTGGAGGGCTACGGTGGGCCTAGTCCTGGCCGATTTTATGTTTTTGAGTTAAAATCGATTCTGCTGTCTTTTTTCTTCTATTTTTTGAAGGTGTTTACTGTATGCTAGGTGCAGTGTGAGGTGTTGGGTATATAAAAATGTATAAATCATGGCTCTTGCCCTTAACTATCTCACTGTGTGTGTCTAAGTATAAAAAAAGAAAAAGCCGCAATATGGTTGATAAGCATTCCATAGCGTTCATTAATTACATCATCCTAGAGTTGTTAAAGTTACAAAAAGGCGATGTTTGAGCTGTGCTTGAAGATGAGTAGGTGTTTATTTAACAAATGGAGAAGATGGAGGAGGGTTATGGGGCAAAGGAAGAACATTCCAGGCTAAGGAACAGCATATGCAAAGCAAAGAGGTATAAGAGTACCAGGTGTGTGTGGTGGCCTGGGGGTCCTGGGCATAGAATGGTAAGGAGGGCTGTACTTGGTGTAAGCCTTTCCTGACCTAAGGCCATTGAGCTCTATTATGCAGGCTGTTCTCGCGCTACGTGGTGGCTAATGTTTTGTCTGGATGTGGAAATTGAAGTCTAGGTGTGGGCACTTGTGCTTCTAACCTAAATGTCGACATGTGTTTTTTGTTTGCCTAACACTTTTGATGTTGCTTCATGTTCATTTAAACAGATGGGTTTGAGTGCTTACAGTTTAAATAAAACACCATGAAACTTTGTGGTGAGTGGGATGTGCAAAATGGGGATAAGCAGTGACCATGTCTCACAGTTCAGATTTTATAAAAGAGACCAGCTTTACAGGCAGGAAGCAAATAAAAAAGAATCACTAGTCAGCATACTCAAGGGCCCCACGTGTGGTTAAGCCCATGCCACAGGAAGCGGAAGGGGGCGGCAGTCCCTGTGGCGGGGAATGGTCAGAGGAGGCTCCTTGCAGATGGGACTCGAGGAGCCTCAGGGAGGAGTGGGAGCTGGAGAGGCACAGAGGAGGGCAGCCTGGGCGGTCCAGGGAAGAGGAATGCGTTTGAGGGAACCTGGAGATGGGTTTTGGAGCAAGCAGCTTCTCTAGGTTGAAGGATTCTTATTCATTCGTCAGATGTTTATTTAAATTCAACTCTGTGTCAGGGACTGTGCCAATTATTATGGGGTGCGGGTGACAATATTAGAAAGGTAATTGGGAGTGTGGTATTGGTGCCACTGAAGATTTTCTGAGTAACCCAGTGGTACTGGGAGAGGGAGTTGAGGTTCAACTGGGGCAGCAAGGCCAGGAGTTAGGCAGCCTTGAGTATAAGGTGTGAGGCCCTAATAACTTGATTAGGGTCGCGGCAGCAGAGGGAATGGAGGATGGGCAAGTTAAAGACATTTTGAAAGGTGTTAGATGAAATTGACTGGTCTAGTATAAGGGATGGGAGAGAGACCAGAGGTTAAATATGACCACTGGATACATAGCCTGGGGACAGGGAGGTTCCCACTAATAAGAATGGGAACCCAGGGGGGAAACATTAGCTCAGGGGAGAGCAAAGGCGGTGGCGGGTACTGATTAGAAGTGCAGAGCCAGAAATAGCGCAATGCCTGTAGAGTAAGACTTTAGAGATGTGCAGACTGGGTAAAGGGACCGGATGCTGGAAACAGACCACATTACAGATTGTAGTGCTCATAGCTAGTGAAGTGCACTTGGATTTTTATAATTATTCTTTGTCAACAAGAGCATAATATGTATTTTAAACATTTTTGTAGGCAAAATTATGAAAAATAATTATTTTTTTGAACATTTTTTTCTTGTAACAATATAGTTCATATTCATTGATGAAAATTTAAAAAGGAGATATATATATATATATATATATATAAAGAAGTAATTTGTGATCCCAGTAGGAGGTATTGTCATCTCTAGCTGTATTCACTCGGCCATCCATCCATCCATCCACCCATATTTATTATGAGGAATTGGCTAACTCCATCCATAATAGAGGCTGAGAAGTCTCATGATGTCTATCCTGGAGACCTAGGAAAATTGTTGGTGTAATTTAGTTCAAGTCTGAAGTCCAGAGAACCAGGGAAGCTGATAATATAAATCTCAATCCGAGGGCTGGAGAAGATGTATCCCAGCTCTAGCAGTGGACTCCAGCAGGTCTGGAAAAAAGGAGCAAATTCAGTGGGTTGGATTAAGTCCATGCAACACTGCGCAAGGCAGTCTGCTACCGAGTCCACAGATTCAAGTGCACATGTCATCCAGAAACGCTGTCACAGACGCACTCAGAAATAATGTTGAATCTTGGTACTCCTCGGCCTGTCGGGCTGACACAAAATTAGGCATCGCATTTAGTATTATACTGGGTTGTTCATGGAATCCTAAAAGCCTTCCTGTTTCATAAGTACATGTCTAATCATATTAAAACTCCTGAAAATTGTTAAGGCTGGAGGCTCAGATCACTTGTAAAATCTGTTCCCAAAGAAGGATTGAATAACATCTTAAAGATGTCGTTTAAAATGTTAAACAGCTAAGAGATTAAGTGGAAAAAAACTAAAGTTGGAGAATTTTTACCTCCAGCCACATACCGGAAAAAAAAAAGTACTGATGTATTGAAACTTAAAGGTAAAAGATAAACATACCCAGAAAAAAGCTAAGAGAATATGTGGGTGAATCATTAGTCTTGAGATGAGGAAGGGTTAGTCTCTAAACTTAAAGTAATGGAAGACATTGCCTAGGAGAAAAAACCTGTAGACTCAATTAGATAAGAATATCAAACTGGAAAAATACATGTAGCAAATATGAGAGACAAAGCAGGAGAAGGGTATATTTGCACACTGGTGGGGGGAGTGTAAATTGGTGCAATGTTTTTTGGAGAGCAGTGTGATAATAAGCATCAGGAGCCTTAAAGTTCCTTGCCTTGGCCTCAACCATGTCTCCTGGGAGTGTAGCCTTTGGAAATTGCCAGGAATTTGGATAAATGTTATGATGTTATATACAAGGCTGGTTACCTTAGCTTTCGTTTAAAATACCAAGAACTAGAAATAATCTCAACATCTACTAGTGGGAAAAGAGTTAAATTGTAGTTTTAAAGAAATTAATTTACTCACCACTATATGCAAATACAGGTGTAACTCTAAATCATAGTAATGCTGTAATTAGCAGTGACATTTCCTTTATATTTCAATCTATATTTTGCCTCAGTTAGGGAAATCAAAAGACAATTCTACATTTTCAAAAAGCCAAATTTAAATGGTAACCGAAGAATAGAAGAATTATTGGGCCTTCTTTGAGCTTTTTTTTTGCACTGTGCTAAAAAAGTGTTAAACAAAAACCAGTCATATGGAACATTTTATAAATTGCTTATTGCGTGTAGGGCATTGTGCCAATAAGTCTGTTACGTGATTATTCATTTATTTCTAGCATCAACCTTATGAAGCAGGTAACGTCATTATCCCATTTGTAGGGGAGGAGCCGGAGGCCCGGACAACTATTGGGCTGGCCAAAATGTCCATTTGGTTTTTCCCATAAAATAAAAGACATATTGTTCATTTTCACCAATAACTTTATTGATTTGGATATTTCAAGTATGTCAGCCATCTCCCGCGTGGTACTGCGCTGATTGTTTTCAGTTAATGTCTCTGTTTGACAGGTATCAATGTCAACTGGTCTGCCGACCGTAGAACGTGGTCCCGTGAGAACTCTCCAGCACGAAAGTTCACAGACCACTTTTGACACATTTGATCAGTCACAGCACCTTCTCCATACACTGCACAAATCGTTTTTTGTGTGTTTGAGTTGCATTTTTACCTTTTTTGATATAATAAAACATAATATGCTGAAAATGTTACGTATTTTCTTCCATCTTCAATATTAAAATGGCTATACAAATATTCCCCAATTTTGATGAGATTTTTAAGTGCACACTCATATGACATCTGTCACAGTACATGTAACGAAATTGCTTTGAATGACGTTAATACAGGAAAAAAGAACAAACTTAGGCCAACCCAATAGCTACCTATTTGGGGTCACATGGGTGGTCACACGAAGCAGAGGCAGAGCTGGGTGTAGCCCGGGCCCTGGGGGCTCCAAGCTTGTTCCTGAGTGTCTAAGCAGGACCTTATCCTGCACTGGAATTAAAATGTAGAAATAGCAAGTGACTTTTTAAAATAATTTTAATTAGGCTTAACTGTGGGGTTACAGAGGGAGCAGAGATCCTATCACTGCACCTCACTTCACTGTGCTCCCCTGTCACTGTCACTGTGGCCACCAGTATGGTTTCTGTCACCCATCTGTCCCTGTTCTTTGTGTAGCTCACTGCCATCACCCACTCCCCTGTATCCCTGCAAATCACTGCTCTGTCCCCAGGATCGAGAGGCCCTTTTCTGCTCCATAAGGATAACATATGATCCCCACGTTGTTTCTCAGCATTTCCCACAGCGTCTGGGCTCCAAGGAGCAGGAATGAGCAGGTCCTACTTCTGTGAGCTGGAATGTATTGCACTGAGGCCGGACCTGGGGGGATGCTGTGAAAAAGCACCGCGTGCCACCTAGTTCTTTTCAACCATTTCCGCTCCAGAATGAAGAGGACCCACTGTGGCAGCATTTCATACCTTCTTCCCTAAAATTGCACGAGAAGCCATGCAGTTAATAGTCTTTTCCAGCTTAGCCTGTTTTTCATCCTTTCGTACATCTTTGATGTCCTTGAAGCAGAAACGGGCAAAAGAGTTAGTTTGTATTCATCCATGATTTCATGATTAATCCCACTTTTAATAAAAGCTCTGTGTCTTGGCTAATGAAGAGGACATAGGTTGTCTTCCTAAATTTCTGTAAACCAGAGTTTCTAAACCTCCTCACTCTTGATATTGTGGGCCGCACTCTGTTGTAGGGGGTCATCCTATGCATTGTATGGCCTTTAGCAGAATCCCTGTCCTCTACCTACCAGGTGCCAGTAGCGTCCCTTTCCCCAAGTTACAATAATCAAAATTGTCATCAGACAATTTTGTCCCCTGTGGGGAAAAATAAAGACAAACGGAGGAAGCTCAGAGCTAGAGAACTCCATCCCAGAAAGGCAGGCAACGTAGAGGGAAGGCTAGTTCTTGCCGATAACAGTGGGCTATTAGGGGACATCGATGTTCGTGGGCTGGACAATCAGTCTAGGCCGCCCCCAGTTCAAAACTGGTATAAACATCAAACCTGGCAAACTTAGGTTTTTGTTTTTTCTTTGAAGTGATGCGAAATACATGTCTTTGTGAAGAGAATGTTATCACACTTGATTTTACCCTTTGAATATTTTCAGCTTTTTCACATATTAATCTCATGATTGTATATTTTTTAGAGTAAAATATCTCTTCTCTTTTCAAACAGTATGCAAGCATCGAAAAAAATGGTGAATTTTTCATGTCTCCCAATGATTTTGTCACTCGGTATTTGAACATCTTTGGAGAAAGCCAGCCTAATCCAAAGACTGTGGAACTTTTAAGTGGAGTGGTGGATCAGACCAAAGATGGGTATGTTTATGTTTAATGATCTCATTTAATAGTTTTGTTTGAAATGACTTTCTGCTACTTTAATGACTAGGACGTCACTGGACATACTTTCCATTTTCTGTACCTATTACAATTAATACATTATTTTAGAAATAGTAACCTTAATATTACCTTTTGTATTTGTATCACAGTTGGGGGTTTTCTGTGTATCTCTTTCTGTAGTTTATAGAACTATTTGTAGTTCGACAGAACTGTTGTGATTGATGACTGGTATTAAGATACACTGGAGTGTGTATTCATGTTGGTATTTTTCAAGGCACGTGTGAAAATTGTGAGTAAATATAAAACACATCCTCAAGTATATAACCTTTCTATAATATTTCTCTCTACTCAGTTAACTTTCAAATTTAACATGTGAATAAATGCTCCTAGGAACAGATAGAAAAAATGATTCTAAATCCTCATTAAAAGCATTCTAACCAAGCTGGAGGAGAAAGACTGAACCATCTAAAATTAACTAGGACACTTATCAAAGTGCCTTTGGATTTTTTTTGGGGGGGCCAGTTTTCTCTGTTTACATTTAAAAAATGAGTCTTTCCTAATCTGTGTAATATTGCAATTGGCTTTTATGACAACGTACAGAATTTCGGGCTCCGAACCCTTGCTCATATGAACACCAATGTCCCCTAATAGCCAAGGATAATCTATAGCAGGGCAGTCAAATTCATTTGCACCAGGGGCCACGTCAGCCTCGAGGTTGCCTTCAAAGGGCCGAATGTAGAGCTCCTTGCCCCTGGTTAAGGAGCAGTTAGTTACATTTATACAGTCCTAAAATTACATTTGGCCCTTTGAAGGCAACCGCGAGGCTGATGTGACCCCTGGTGAAAATGAGTTTGGCTCCCCTGATCTACAGGAACCAGCCTTCTCCAGGTAGACCGTGGTAGACTCAGCCTTCTGCCCTCGCTGCTTGCCAGCACCTAGCCGTTGGGCAGACTGCGGTCACCTGCCATTCTGGAGTGGCTTCCCCTGGCTTTGCACTTTCTCCATCGGTCACGTGTCTGATTTTCCCACCTGTGTTGGTTTGAGATACGGCTGAAGTGAAATCTCTTGATATACCATGAATGTTCTCAGTTCTCACCAGAGCTTCCCTTTTCTTAGTTTTATATAGCTGCCATCCCATCTCTTGTGCAAATAACCTCCTCCAAAGTGAAGGTCTTACAGGGTGGGAGTGGGTGGGAGGACTTGGCAGTGAGACTTCCTGTCACATCCTGGAGGATTGCTGGGTTAGGTCTTTCTCTGTCTGCTCCAGGAGCAGGTATCAGGGTTACTTCTGCTTTCTATCTCCACCCCGAGGTGGGGCCTCTGCCTGGTAGGAAAATGTCATGTATGTGAGGCCTTTGTTTCCTCATAGGGCCTCTCTGGGCGGTGCAGGGAGAGGCTGAGATGTGTTTCATACTAGTCCAGTGAAACAAAAGTTAGATAGCACATGGACTTGTTCTAGCAAACCTCTTAGTTTGAGAAAGTGCGGTTGCTGGCACACCTCGTGATTCAGACGAAGGGTGGCCAACAGGCACGACCTAAACTATCTCACTCGGTGGTGAAAGTCAATGTTTTTCTTATTCGATAGGTTAAAGTTTTTTAAACTACAGAATAATTGGAAGAAGAACACAATGAACACCTTCATCTAGATGGGCTAATTGTTTACACTTTCCCCACCTTCGTTGTCTCCTTTTACGCTCACGCTTCCTACGCACAAACGTACACACACAGGATTTCCTTTTTTGCCTGAACTATTTAACTATAAATTGCAGACATCATGAGACTTCAGTGTTGTCTTACATAACCATCATATACCATTTTCATACTTAGGAGCACTGACAATCATGTCAAATGATATCTAATGTCCCCACATTCATATAGACCATATCTCTCCCCCTCGCATCCCCAACCTCAAATGCCTCATTGCCTTTTTTTTTCAATTAAAAAATAAATTAAATCCAGGATCCAGTCCAGGTTTTTATAGCATGTCTAGTTGTTATATCTCTTTTCACCCAGAACAGACTCCTGCCTCTTATTGTTTTCTTCATGACATTGATTTTAAAATCCAGGCCCTGTGGTCTTGTTGAAGGCCCCGTGTGCTGGACTCGTCTGCTAGTTTCTTCAGGCCTGCCTGCGTGCACGTGCAGCTCCGGGGCGCCGTCCTGCCTGCCGTACCTTCTCAGGAGGCGCGCGGCCCCAGCAACCCACTCGCTGTTTCCACTGTATGGGAACCATTTGCATTTTGTAATGAGTGGATAGGACACTTTGTGAATTTGTCCTGTTTTGTAGCAACCTTTCACTCAGTAGTTTTAGCATCCATGATGATCCTGTCCTGAATCAGTTATAATAATGGGGTTTGGAAAAATGGTGATTTTTAAAAGTCCTATCTTTATTGTTTGCCATACTTCAATAAAGAAAAGCTTTCTTTCTTTTTTTCTTAAGATACTATGTATTTATTTTTGGACAGATGGGAAGGGAAAGAGAAAGAAAGGGAGAGAAGCATCAATGTTTGGTTGCTTCTCATCTTCTCATGTGCCCTCTACTGGGGGCCTGACCTGCCCCATAACCCAGGCATGTGCCCTGACTGGGGATTGAACCAGTGACCCTTTAGTTCGCAGGCCAGCACTCCATCCACTGAGCCACACCAGCCGGGGAAGAAAAGCTTTTTTACTTACCTCCATTACTGTTTCTTTCTCTCTTCACCTTTTATATCAGTACAGATCCATGGATTTATTTATTTTAAATTCAGTGTATTGTAATCTATAAATAAATCATGGATTTACTTATTTTAAATTCAGTGTATTATTATAATTTATTATTCAGTTTATTTTAAATTCAGTGTATTCCCTTTGATGCTAAAACTGTCCCAGTGTGGTCAGTGGGTAGCCCTTCAAGATGGCCTCTGTACCCTTAGCCTTTGAATACTCTTTGCTTTTGGCAAATGAGATGTTCTTATGCTAAGATGTTCTTGGGCTCACCTTGGATGTTTCCTGCCTCTGACCTGGAAATCTCTCTTTTCTCGAAGAAGCCCTGATTGTTTTTCATTCCGAGTGGTGCTCTGAGACGGAGAACTGGGCACCGGCTTCTTGTCACTGGGGCGTTACTGCTTCTCTGACTCTTCAGTGGGAAGAGCTGCGGGGTATACTTTAAAAAGTCAAAAGTTTGTAATGACATTTCTTATTTAAACTTAATGTTATCGGATTTTTCTTTGTCTTCTATTTTCTGTCTCGGTGAGCATTTTTGTTTCTAATTACATTGATGTGTTTGTGGGCATTAATTTGTGTAACTGTAATAATACCTTTGACTGTGCTTTGCCATCTTTTCCTTCCTCACCCCCATTAACACACATGCTTTTCCTATTTCTTTTTTCATGTACTCCATAAGAATATAGCCTTAAATTCAACAACAAAACATACATTTTACCTATAGAATATCACACAACATAACATATATATTTTTAAAAGCTTGTAACAAAGCTGAGGTGCTGGCTTTGTCTTCCTGGCGGTGCAGGTAAGATGACTGTGGCGCTCAGTGACCGAGCAGTTTTCTGCCGAAAGGTGTCCGGGCTCGTCCGCCTCTGAAGACCTTGGCCTTCCCAATGTCCTGAACTGCTGCGTCTCTCCTAATCTCGCAATCCTCTGTAACCTGACATTTTCTTTCAGGTTTGTGTCTTTTTAAACCCCAGTGTTTTGCTGTGATGGGGAAAATCTTAGATGGCCTCAATTTGTTGCCCTTCGGCTGACTTCCTTTTCCAGCTGTACACTCGGTATTAACAGTGACCCTCTCAGCTCCAGAGGGGAACACCACCCATACTGACCTCATCTGGACACAGATCATTTGAGCTTTATGCTATCTTCCATGATTTGTTCACCTGCACCAATATTTTTTATAATTTGATTTCATTTTAGTCGTAGTTCTCTTTTGTAATCTTTTAGACTGTATCAGTCAACTTTTATACTTCTGTATGTTCTTCACAGTCGCAGTGTTAAGCAGCTTCATCCTTTTCTAACAAAGTACTGTGCTTTATGATATTATGCCCTTGTAGAGTTATTTCAGTTTCTAGTTTCTAAAAGAAAACTAGATATTGGAGTGAATATCTTTCCCCTTCCATTTAATTACTTTCTTAGAAAGAAATTAGAAGAGAAATATTCCTGGGTCTATGGGTAGAACTGTTTTAGAGCTTGT
>PVKM010053399.1:0-10045 GCA_004027735.1 Carollia perspicillata | reverse complement strand
ACTTGTCTGCAGAGCACGAGTGTTGGTGACCGAGAGAGAGGGAGCCTTGTGGGGTGTGTTCATAAACCTCCATAGCTCACCAGCCCCCCAGTTCGGGTATCGGCTCCCCAGCCTCTGCCCTCCATGCCAGCCAGGCCCAGCATGCCCACCCACCCCTACTTCTCACCCCCACGTCCCCAGTCCCCAGTCCTGCCCACACTCTCCAGGAAGCTTTCCTCCATCCCAGCCTCAGAGACCCATTTTTCTCTGAGCCAGAAAAAATGTGAGCTCTTTCTTCACAGGCACCCATGCCCTCTTTCTAAACACAACTTTGTGAGCTCCTGGCGGCAGGTTCCGGGACCCCGTAGGCTAGACACAGAGAAAGGAATTAGAAATGATGGGGCTTCGCTGTTCTGGTGCTGTGAATCCAGCCCACACCACCGGGTCCTCACTGTTCTCCAGAAATCAGGGGCAGACCCCCTCTAATGAAGTCTGTGTGAAGCCTCCACTGGCTTTCAAAGAGCTCCAGGGACCCCCCCTCAGCCTGTGCCTTCCCACCCACCCCCGCTTCCAGAGGGGGAGCTCAGCAGACTTGCTTTGCATCAGGAAACCAAGGCACAGCTAATGGTGAGAGCGGGAGGGAGCAGGAGTGACTGGTGGTTAGAACGGGGGCTCAGGCAGAGGGAACCCAGCACCCACTAGTGAGGAGGCCACTGCCTGTGAGGGTGGGGTGGGAGAGCCCTGGGCCCAGCTCCGAGGAGCTCCCAGAAACGCTTTACGACTTTCTAAGTGGGCGCTCTGCTGACAGTTTAACGGCCGGCTCCCCCCAGCCCTGGGCTTCGTATTTACGAGCTGAAGGCTCAGAGGGGGAGACGCAGGAATCCAGCCCACACCACCAGATCCTCAGCCCTCTGGCTCCAGGGCCAGGAAGCCATAAAAAATGATCTTGCATTGCTTCCCTTCCCCCAAATGGTTTTAGGGAGTGGGGGGAGGAGATGGAGGGTGGAGGTTGGGGGCAGGGCCTTCTTCAAAGCGGGCAGGAGCAAGTACACAGGAGGGAATGGCAGACCCCTCAGCCCCCTGCTACTCCACTGCCCAGGCTCCCGCAGCAGGAGCTGTTAACAGCTGCAGGTCCCATATTTATAAGGCACCCACTCCAAGCCAGGGTATCAACTCCAACATTGCGTATGAGCTTCACAATGCTGTGGAGTTTGACAAAATTTGGGAAGGTGGCGTCTATAGGCTCAGGTATCAGCAGATGGCCCTCTTCCCTCGTTCCATACCAAGAGAAAGCTATATGTCCTTATTCCATACAAGTGTCTCTACAATTTACAGCTTAAGAGTGTAAGGCCCAGAGAGGGAAAGCAGTTTACCCAAGGTCGCACAGCATGTTGGGGTAAAGCATGAACCTGAATCTAGCGATCCCCCAACTCCCAGTGGGGTGGGGACCAAGATGCAGCCTCCTGATCCCTGGAAGGCAGGCGAGCATTTGACCTGCCAGTAGGAGAGAGGGACCGGACCCTCCTCATGTTGGTCCAGTCTCCCCATGTGTATGTTGCCTCAGTGTGCCCAGATGCCGCCTGGGGGCAGCCCTGGCACTCCAAGGCTGCGGTTCTAGGATGGTGCCAGGTCTTAGGCCCAAGCAGTGAGGAGTTACCTCTCCTTTTCGGGCTGAGGCTATGCCAACCCTGGCCAGGCACTGAGACCAGTCCCCAGAGCTCAAGGCTGGACTCCGGGAGCCTTCTAGCACCCTCCCTCCCCTGTCCCTAAGTGTCCTCTGTCTGGCCTAGGAAGGGCCAGAGTCTCCCACAGGATGTGGCCGTCTGGCTGGCTACAGCCTCGACCACATCCCCCACTGGGCATAATCCAGGTCCAAGGCTGAGGAACGCTGGCCATGGAAGTGACCCCACCCCGTCCCCTTCCCAGACCCCAGACCACATACCTCTTCCCCCCACTAAGTGGGTCAGTTTACCAGGGAAACTGGTCCTCAGCTTTCTGCTAAGCTGGGGGCTCAGGCTACAGTGGGGGCTTAGGAAATGGCCCTCAAGCCCTTAGATGGGGGAGGGGAGCTAGCAGGGCCTGCTGGTGGCTGCAGGCCTCCCGTCCAGCCCCACCCCCCTTCTCTGTGGTCCGGACCCCTCTCTGGTGGCCCCCTAGTGAGGGGCTGTCTGTAGATAATCAGGGAACAGATTCGGAAAGAAGGAGGGAAAAAAGCACTCAGGCGCCAGACAGGATCCTTATCTTCTGGGGCGGAATGTCAGAGGCAGGAGTCCTGCAACAGAGGCCCGCTCTGCAGCCGGGGAAGGGAGGAGGGGACCGCCCTGGGCAGTGCTGGGGAGGGAGGGGGACAGGATGGCCTGTTCTGGATCAGTGGAGCCGAGGGTGAATCTGACCTGCCCAGGAGGGCGTCTAGATACCAAATCTTCCCCTCCCCAGTCCCTCAGGCCCCACACGCTCACACTGGCCCGAAGAACCTCCACAAGATAACAGGGGAGGAGGGGCAGAGGTCAGCCAAGACTCTGGCCAAGGTCCCTGACGAGCCGTTCCTCCAGCATTCACCTGTGGACTGGAAATTAAAACCTCCACTGTCTCCTGCCCAGAACTATGCCCAGAGAGACAGAGTGAGATCCAAAGGGGCCACACAAGGGAGGGGGCGGGGCTCTACCTGGTGCTCTGAGCCTCCCACACCGGGAGGCCTCCCAGCAGGGTTCTTACCCAGTTAGGGAACCCAAAGGAAGGCTGTGTGAGGGTCTTCACTTCCTGGACTGCCCCCTCCCGACTGTCAGTGAAACCCCACGATGTGGCAGTGGTCCCTTTCGCAGAGCAGAGACAAAAGCAGGCTTTCTGACGGGGTACTACTGAGCCAGGGTGGCCCATAAACGAAGAATAGGGCCAGGGGGCTTTGATCCCCTGGCCTGGATGTCCCTGGGGTTGGGATTACCCTGAAGATGAGGGATGTCTCTGTGGTCCAGCAAAGGCCCTGGAGGAGGGTACTGGCAGTGGGGTTAAGGGCAAAGGCATGAGCCGTGGGCTCAAATCTAGGCTCTGCCACTTGCCAGCTGTGTGACCCTGGGCAGGTGTCCCCACCCCCTCTCCCCAATCCCTATCCCAGGGCCTCAGTTTCCTCAATTGTAAAATGAAGGAGACGTCTTGTCAGCTCTTAACATTCTGTGACTTCATGCTTGACCTGACAGTTGGGTCTCTGCCCCTGAAAACTTGAGACAGGCAACACTCATGCACACATCAAAGAAACGTCAAACTAAGTATGACCCATGCATCCTGGAGCACTCTGGGGCCACCTGTGTACACCCCGGTCCTAATTTCCTGGTGGCCTCAGCCAGAAACAGAGTGGACAGCCTCCTGCTGGAGCTGGGCTAATGCATGTCCCAAGGACAGGCCGGAAACGGCAGTGAGTACCTGACAAGGACAGAGAGACTTCTGGGGATAAAGGCATGCTCCCTGTGCCCATGCCCCCCCGCCCCCGGCCCCATGAAGGCCAGGCGGCCTGTCCCGCAGCTGTCATCGGAAGGGACTAGTCCTCGATAGCCGCTGTGGCACCTGGGTGGGGGTGGGGGGAGGCAGGCTGCAGAGCTGTGGCGTGCACTAAAGCCAGTCTAGGACAGCGCTGGTGGAGTGAGAGATGGACGGGGGACAGGGAGGGAGCGGGAGGAAGCGGGAGGAGGAGGCACAAAGGCACGGCCAGTGGGAAGGGCCCCAGCACTTTCCGGGCTGTTATTCTGGGCAACTTTTTATTTATTCAGAGGCCGGGGATGTGGCTTAGCGTCTGTCAGCTCAGTATTTATTGCAAGCCCATCGTCCTTGGACCGCGGACCCTGTGATGGGGCCACGGCAGACCCTCTTCCCTCGCACCCTCACTGCCACTTGAAAACCTCCAGGGAAGAGCTGAAGGGAGCACCTCCCTAAAACACCACCTAATCCAACTCTTTGGTTTACCTTTGGGGAAAATGAGGCCCACAGAGAGGAGCAGCCGAGCTCAAGGTAACAAAGCACTCTGGTATTTCATCCTTGACCTCTTGGCTTCAAGGCCACCACAAGACAAATGCCACTGGATTAAAAATACTGCAGGCCATATTTGAGAGACGGGACAGTGACCCGACCTCCAGTCCCCCACCAGGCAAAGGCAGAGTCAACAGAAATCTTGGCACAAGGCCGCAGCTCTGCCACAGGAGTCTTTTACGAGGTACTCGAATTCCCATGAGCCTCGGTTTCTTCCTCTGCCCGAACAAGGAAGCGCTTATCCATGCCACAGAGCAGTCGGGAAGACTGCATGAAAAGACTCCGTAACCGTGAAGCCCTGGACAAGTAGAATGTGTTTACTGCTTTAGAGGCTTCATGGTCTGGCGGGGTGGGGTGGGGTGGTGGTGGAAAAAAGGCAGAACGGTCGTATCTGGGGGAAGTCGTATCTGTCCACGGCCACCAAATCCCTTCCTTGTCGTGGCCTCTGAGGCAAGGCAGGAGGCACCTAGCAGATCGACAGCAAGAGCGTAGTCTTAACCAACTGGAGACATGGAAATGACCCAGAGCAGCACTGGGTGCCAGTTGGCAGAGCGGGCGGTGACATCACACTCCCACCCAGCTCCAAGCCTTCCAGCAGCCGTGAGGTCAGCTTGGAGAATGGTGGCACCTCCCCCACCAGCCACGTGCTGAGCCAAGAGGAACATGGCACTGCCAGGGCCGGGTGCCAGCTCAGATTCCACAGCTTCCTCCCGTACGCACCCCCTCTGCCATTCCTTCTCCTGCAGCCCCGATTGAGTCTCAGAGCATTTCCCTCATAAACACAAGATGGCTGTTCTCATATAACACATGAGCTGCGGTGTGAACTTCTGGTAAACGAAGATTTTATTTAAAACTGTGTGCTATCAAGGGAAAGGGAGGGACAGACTCAAACACAACTCGGTCATCGTGCCAGGAAAAGGAGGTGCCGGGGCTGTGCGGAGAGCCACCAGCCCCTCCTGGGATGTCACTGGAGAGGGGCCACAGGGACCTGGGCAACCCTCCCAACTCATCTGTGCGGGTCAACCAGGGCATTGCCTCATCTGCGCAGCAGGGTAGGGAAAAGAGCCGACCCCCCTTGGAGGTTCGGGTTAGCCGTGTGGAAATAAGAGCCGCTCAACCTTGCAGGGCTTCCCAAGAACAGCAGAACTCTGGACCAGAGAGGCCTTGGAGATGATTTCGGTCCTGGGGCCCCTCTACCTCGGCAGCACGGTGCAACCACCTGGGTTGCTGTTAAAGCTGCCAGTGCTCAGGGCAGACTCTGAAACCAAGGAGTCAGAAGCCCTGGGGGGACCTAGGCAGAGGTGATCCCACTGTTCGGCTAAAGCTGAGACCCCTGAGCTCGTCTCTTTTTAACAAGAGGTGCGCATCTGAGTCACCCCGAGTGCTTTGTCTGAACTCAGGTGCCCAGACTTTCTAAACCAGAACCCGCAGGGGTGAAGGCCAGGCATGTCGATCTTGAAACAATTCTGGGAGGTCCTTATGGACAGCCCAGATTGTTCGCTCACGGAGCCGCTGCGCATCAAGAACCCCATGTGCCAGGAGGCGCTGTTCTGGGCCCTGAGGGTGCCATACTGGGTAAGCACCACCCTGAGTGTGCGCCATGGCCCGGCACTCCTGGAGCTTACGCGCTGGTGGGCCGACAGACCATACACTAGCAGGTACGCATGTAGGCAAATAATAATTCCAGGTGGAAATAGTGCCAAAAGGAAAGCAAAAGAGGTGCCCTGCTGGTGTGGCTCAGTGGACTGAGTGCCGATCTGGGAACCAAAGGGTTGCTGGTTCGATCCCCTGTTGGGGCACATGACTGGGTTGGGGATGTGTGAGAGGCAACCAATTGATGTTTCTCTCTCTCCCTTACCCTCTCTGTAAAAATAAAATCTTCTTTAAAAACTAAAAAAAAAGAAGAAGAAGAAGAAGAAAAGAAAAGTAAAAGAGGCACGGAGACCGCAGAGGGTTCTCTGAGGAAGGGCCCGCTGAGCTGGATGACAGGAAGGAGTCAGCCACGCCAAGTTCAGTGGGAGGAATGCTCGGTATACAGGCCTGTTTACCGACGTGGGTTTGCTGACGTGGGGGCTGACGTGGGGGCTGCAGGCTCCCGTCAGCTGTGGAACCCACACTCTGGTCAACCCTCTGTTTACAGAGTCCCAGCTACACAGGAAATTCGGGGAGGACATCAACGGCCATGGTGACACAGCTGCTTGTCTGGCTCTAGGGAACTTTTAAGGGGGCTGGGCTAAGGGGATTCCAGAGAATGTACAACTGAGAGCTGCCAGGGACCTGAGCTCACGAGTCCAGCCCCGTCAGTTAACAGATGGGGAAACTGAGGCTTGCGGAAAGGCAGTGACTCAGTTTGGTGAGCCATCTCATCTCTGAGAGGGCTGGATGGGACGAGGACTCCACTCTGGAGCTTGCTTACTCTGCTCGGGCCATCTGCCTTCTTGCCCCTCCCCAAATACCCTGCTGGGTTTTGCTCTATGGATAAACTTCCTGTGCCCTCCAGCCCAGGTACAAGTCCGACACACACCCAGGGAACTCTCCGAGGTGGGGGAGGTCCATAATCTCTCTGAGGGTGGGAGGTCCTTCCTCCCACACCAGGAAGCCCATCAAAGGCCAGACAGAATGGTGCCAGATAAGGCTGTGGAATTTGGAATTTAATGGGATCTGGAATTTCCCTGCTGGGGAAGGCAGGTCCCAGCTGTCCACCCATGATGAACATAAAGCGACATGTGTGATATGCTCTGGGGACGGGACGGGTGGCCTGGGTACCCAGGGTCAGAGGCCAAATCTAGCAGGGAGGGCACAGTGGGCAGAGAGAAAGTGGCTGGCTGTCTCTGGAACATCCCTGCCCAGGAGAGGCAAGCCGACGTGCTCGGTCACTCTGTGGACAGACAACTGAAAGTGGTCACTGGCTTGTTCTTGCTCAGCCCCGATTTCTGCCTTCAAATGCAGAGCAGCCAGGAGGCCTAGAGGCCTGGGGCTATGTGTTCTGGGGTTAGGAGCTTACTTCCCTGGCTACAGAGTTGAGATCAGATCAGTTCCTGTTCACCGAACAGGTAGACACTTACCCTCTCTGACCAATCAGAGCTAAAGCCCTGACTGTTCTTCCAAATCTCCTGCTGAGTTTGCTGGAGGTGAATAAAACCTGGAGGCAAGACAGGGGCCCTGGAAGGACACTAGAATGGTCTAAAATGCTTTATCTTTTAATCTTTCTCAGCCACCCCAGAGCAGAAAGGCACTGGCAGGGTGGAAAATCAGGCAGCCACAAAGCAGGTCCGGAGACAACTTTGGCAGGTCACCCCATTTGTAAAAGGGGTGTGAAAACACTACCCCTGGTGACCTCCTGGGCTCGCTGAGAAGCATAGATTCACAAAAAGTGTGGAACACTTTTTGCACGAAGTGCTCCACACCTGTGAGCAACAAGCACCACCCTGACTTTGGGGGCAGGAAACCAGAAACGGTGCGGGGCTGATGCTCATGACTGGCTCTCACCCAAGGGAAGGGGTCCTCGGGCCCCCAGGTGCCCCTTCCTTGGGCCTGCAGGCTGTATGGAGTTTCTGAGAAGCTCTGAGGACTGCACACCCTCTCTCCCATCAGCACTACGATTCCCTGGAAGGAGCCTTGGAGAGTCCAGGGCAGTGAGACTGACATGCCCAAGCACCCGGGGACTTCTGTTCAGCCAACTCTTCAGCAGTGATCAGGGTCCCCAGGGGCTAGGGTGAGAGCTCTGGTCCAGTGGGCTGGGATGGGGTGGTGGGGAGGATGGCCTGCTTTGGGCTTCCAGGGGCCCCTCTCCCTGGAGAGGCCAGACCCTCAGCTGGCCCTGCCCTTTCCACATTTGCAAGTTGTACAGGACCCAGTGTGAGAGGGAGAGGGGAAAGGGAGAACTCTATTAGGGGTGTAATAAACAACTTATTATTGACCGGTAAGCATGTTACAGAACAGTCACATACACATACAGGGGCCCGGACTCTGGAGGATGGTGTACTAATACCGTCCAGACCACCTATTGGGCTCGTGTGTCGGCCGCCAATTGGAAAGATATCTCTCAATGCCAGAGATTTGTGAAAAAGAAAGGAAATGTTTATTTAAGGCTATACAGACTTAAAGTAATGACCTAACTTCTTCATTAAAATATCAAAGTCCTTTAAGATACCCACAGATGCACTCAGCAGATCCTGTCTCCCCCTGCCCTAATTCAGGGTACCGTAACTCAGGGAAAGAGCACAGGTCCAGGTTTCCCGGCCACTGGCATAATCAGCCATGTCGCCGTCCAGGCAGGATATCCAATTAATCCAAAGCCATGTGGCACCTTCTCATGGTCTACTGGCAAGAGTTCCTTGTGCCCATTTGTCCAGGCAAAGTCTCTTCTTTCCTCCACCAGAGCTGCGGGGGTGTGCACTCTGGCAAAACCTCGTGGTCCCCTCCTTCACCAAAGCTGCGAAGGGATCTGCACTCTCTAAGATAGCATGGTTCCCCCTTGCAAAGCTGCAAGGGGATCTGTACTCTCGCTAAGACCGCGTGGTTTTCCCCCTAATGGCTGCTGTGTCTGGGTTTAAATCCCCACGCCAATCTTCCTCTCTACCCCCATCTCCGACTCCTCCTACAATCAGTTACACCTGCCAGCATCCCTGTATTATCCCAAGTTTACTGGGCTGCCATCGTGAGTCTGGGCAGATATGGACCAATATCCTGGAGCCAATCTTCTTCCAGCTCCCACGCAGGTGCTATAACTCGGGGGATCTGTCTCCCACATACATCTTGGGGGGAAGTGTCTTCCATCCCCCTGGCTCCAAGCATGGCCACAGCTATTTAACATATCCAAGTGACCCGCCAAAGGCCATAGATATGTTAAATGACCATGCCACGGATTAGCTACAAGGCTGTGGCTGTATGAAACAGCCCTGCATGCCCTGCTCCATGTGTCCCTTCCCCCAACGCATACCTGTGGGGAAAGGGGTGAGGACATCTTATATGTCTTTCTAATATTTCCTAGACACCTTGAGTTCTGGGCCCCATTCCAAATCCCTTGTGGGGGCCCCCCTCTTGGCTGCACCCTGTATCAAGCAGAGTCAGGGCTTGGAACATGACCTTCCAGCAATTAAGCCCCTCCACTGCCTTGCCCAGCCCTACCCACCTCTGTGCAGGCTGAGGTCTAGCTCCTCCCCTTCCCCCAGACCAGTCTGACCTGCAGGGGCAAGAGGCATGCAGACAAGCCCCTGCAGGGCTCCAAGGTGGCCCTGCAGCTGCCACTGGTTCTCCCCATGCACCCATGTGAGCATACACCCTCTGGGAAACATGCTTAAAATGGCACAGGCCAGGGAAAAAAGGCTGACTGATTCTGGCTATAACAGGCCTGTGGGAAAAACCCAGTTCTGTCCATCAATCAACTGCTCTTTATTGAGACCTGAATGACATTGCTGGGAGATCCTGCATTTTACAAAGCAGCTCCAGGTTCTCCTGTTCTCCCACCATGCAGTTACTCCACAAGTCATCACAGAGCAGCCAGCACTCACTGGGACACCCAGGGGGGCACAGAGCCAGGAAGACTGGGTCCCGGCCCTGGGGAGCGGATGCTGATGGGCTCCTGGGAGGAGCACTGAATCTGGAGTCCAGAGACAAGGATTATACCCTCGTCTAGTCTAGACTAGTCTCTGATACCAAAACTGGAGGGTCAGGGTCCCCGAGCCCCACTTTGGTGCTCTTTAAGGCTGTCCCCGCAGAGCCATCACAGGGATTAAGTGAGACGAGGTGTGCAGGCGGGCACAGAGCGCCTGAGAGCAGGCCCGGAGTTGCAGGCAGGCCAGGGCCGCAGAGCCCCTGTACACACCCGGCATGCAGGTGGAGTGGATGTTGATGGGACCCTTGTAAGTCAAGGTGACAGCAAATGAAGCAGCCACCTCAGCACCTTCTGCAGCTGTGTAGCTCTGTATAGGATGCGGGGGGTGGGGTGGTGTGTGTGTGTGTGTGTGTGTGTGTGTTGCAGGAACTGAAAAAGGAGGATCCAAGGCTTATCCAAGGCCCAGGAGCGAGCTGCAAACCCTGTAGGTAA
>PVKM010053398.1:0-10038 GCA_004027735.1 Carollia perspicillata | reverse complement strand
TTTTTTTTCACTTAATATATCTTAGAAATCGTTCTATATAAATTCAGTTAGAGCTGCCCTGTTCTTTTTAATAGTTGCACAATGTACCATAATTTATTTAACCAGGATTTATTGATTGTCCAAATGTATTTTATAGTGTTTAAAAAGACAAAAGGCAAAGAAAGCACCTTTAAGAAAATCTACTTGGCTAAGGTAGCTGATGATTCATTGTAAGTCATTTAGTGCACATGAAATTGAACAAATCTGTAAGCTTCAAAAGTTGGCCTGGAGGGTGGGTGAAGGGTGGAATTTGCTGGGTTCTAACACAGCCCTGGGCTAATTTGTGCAGCACGATCTTTCTTTTCTGAGCACAAATGAGAAGGGAAAAGGGAAAAGAAGCTGAACGCAAATTTAAAGGACTTTAATCAACTACCTTTGGAAAAGTCACATATAATTAGGCCCTTCTGGGCACAGTTGGGGGTGGGGACTTCTGGGTAAGCCCCTCCCTTCACAAATCAGAACCTGATTGTGATCAGAATGCACTGATTCACAATCCGACAGGATGTTTGAAACAAGGTTGGGGCAGAGAATCTGGACCCTGTGGTTGCCAGGCACAGCTCACTCCCACCCCACGCTATACATTTGTCCGATGACGACAGCGCTGGGACAGGCGGGGAGCCAAGGGGCACTTTGTCCATTAGCAAAACCACCGAATGGAGGTGCCGCCAAAACACGTGGCCTCCTCTTCCCAGAAAACAGTTGAGACACCTTGCTCACTTTTTTTTATCTTATCAAGGATATAGTTATTGATTTTAGAGGAAGAGAGAGAGAAACATCAATCGATTGCCTCCTATATGTGCCCCGACCAGGAATCAAATCTGCAACCTAGGTGTGTTCCCTGACCCAGGATCAAACCCACAGCCTCTTGTGTACTGGATGGCGCTCCAGCTAACTGAGCCACCCAGCCAGGGCCACCTTGCTCACTCTTATTCCACCCAAGCATGTCCAGCGAATTAATATCCCTGGTAAATCCTGTCATCCATGCTACCCCCCACTTCCTGTACCCTCTCTTCTGTGTGGTTCTTTCCTCCTCCTAAACTCATCGACTCTGTTTGGCTGGGTGGCCCCTGGGGACCCTAATGTTCTCTGACTCACCTTTTCCTTCAGAGGTCCTTGCACCATTCCACACGCCCTCAATAGAAGTTGCAGTTCTGACCAATTTAATGTGTTGGAAAATGGCATAATGTGGTCTCGAGGCCGTAGGGGAAACTGGTGCTCCAATAGACTGTTCGTAGCAATATAAATCAATACAGTGATTTTGGAGGGTAATTTGGCAACATCTATTAACACTTAAAAGCACATACCCTGTGACTCAGCATTTGCACTACTAGGGATCTCTCCTCTAAAAATAGTCCCCAAGCACGTGTCAAGATATAGGCACAAGAATGTACAAGAGGGCACTGCTGATACACAACAAAAGATCAGAAGCAACCTAAATATTCATCAATAGAAGAACTGGTTAAATAAATTTTGACATAATCTTGTGATGATACTATGCAGTCATTAAAAATACAAGCCAGTGACTTGGATGTCTGCCGGGATACATTAAGTGAAAGGAAAATGAGTTGTAAACTAACGTATTTTACATAATCATATTTTTATAGAAATATACATAAATAAATTCATACACAGCCATGTCTATGAAAACATGTTTAAAAGCAGTAAAGAATTTATTCAGCACTGTTAACAGTGGTGTGGTTATGGGGAACAGGATTGTGGAACTAAAGGGAGGGATTCTTCCTTCTCAATTTATAAAACCTTTCTAAATTGTGGTAACGTGGGTTAGTTATTTTTATGGCTTTCAAGATTTGTATTTTTAAAAAGTCTCTGTGTGTACTAAAAAGGCAGCCCATGGGAGGGGCGGTGGTTGAATGTTTATGGCATGTGGGAGAGATATTTTGACTCTTTTCAATCAAGTAAGCTTGCATTTGTCAGTTATGTTTATTGGGTCACCCCAGGAGATTTAAATTGCAGGGTCCTGGGGCTAAAAAAGAAATTATTTTTAAACTTCTGGCTTGATAGCTCATTTCTGCAATAGGACCTTCAAATGCTTTATCCCCGGGCTAAGCTGGGCCGTGCTCAGGACAGCAGTTTTAGGTTAGGAAGTCTCTTAGCACACAGTAGGTCAGCCCCCATGGGCAGGTGCTCTGTCCGCTCTGAGGGGGGCTGGACCTGGCACAGAAATGAGGAGGGAATTCCCACACCCAGGCCAGCTGGGGACTCACCTTCTGACACTCGTACTGCACCCACAGGTAGCTGCCCTGGGTGGGGCACAGATCTCCAAAGAAGGTCCCATTTGCCGGCACTTGGCATGCCTGCAGCCCCTGGCGCTGTCCTGGGAAGCACCCGCATCCCAGCAGAAGCAGGAACAGTGTGAAGGACGTAGAGGGATAGGTTCAGACAGAGATGAATGGCCTCATGTTCATTCATCCATCCACCATCTGCCCTGCAGACGTCAACTGGTGTCTGCTGAAGGTTAGGCACTGTTCTAGGGACTAGAGGAGAGAGAAGTAGGATTCCCATCCTCAAGAAGCTCAGGGTCCAGCCCAGTGGTTCTCAAACTTGAGATCACACCAAAATTCCCTGGAGGGCTTATGATCCAACAGATGTGGGGGGCAACTTGAGAATTTGCTTTTCTAACAAACTCCTGGGTCGTGTTAACACTGCTGGCCCAGGGACCCCACTTTGAGAACCACTGGTTCAATGGCATCTAGTCAAACGGCCTCAAGTTGAAATCTACACTCGGAGAACTGTCCTAAAGAGTGGGCAAGTTTAGGGAACCTGTGGTTACCAGAACACCAGGCTCCCGTAGAAGGGAGGACCGTAGAGAGCCCAGGCCAGAACTTTAGGGTCCTGCCGACACTGATACCTCTCCCTCCTGCTTATGCAGGTGAGTTAAATACTTATGGAGAGGCCTGGGAAAGAGACAGGCAGGTACCATGGCCCCGACTTCCTCCTTGGCTTATAGCAGGCCACCTGCTTTCACAGGGCCCTGCAGGCCTGACAGCAGTCACTGCAGCAGAGAGGGGAGGGCTCCCCTCTGTCCCAGAGGGCAGAGGTTTCTGAGGCCTTTGAAGCCCTCAGGAGCGTGCAGAGAGCCCCCCTATTCCCTGAAAGCTAATCATTGCCATGGGGCAAAGGCAGCTCAGAGGCAGATTTAATCTAAGAAAAAAGGTCCTGGGGAAATTCGCCCATGTGAACAGGAGACGCCACCTGGAGCATTTGTTCAGCATTATTCACAACAGCAAGGATTAAGACCCACTCACACAGCTCTCAACAGAGGAAGAGACCTTCTGTGGCACGGTCACACAACAGACGGAACAGGTAAATCCACACAACATGTATCAAGATGAATAGCTCTTTGAGCAGAAAAATAAGATAAAGAAGGAAAAGAGAAAAAAAGCACGTTGCAGAATGACATACAATATGATACCACTCTTATAAACATTAAAAACCTGCAAAGCAATACTGGGTAATGTTTAGGGCTGCATACCTAGAAGGCAGCAATAGCCAAACCGTGCATGTGATTAATACGCACTGAATTCATGACAGGAGCAGACCAGGGAGGGCTTTGCAGGAGCGTCGGCTGTGTATCCAATGTTGTATTTGTTTCTTTAATGAGGGAATCTTAAACCAATATGGCGTAATGTTAAGATTTGACGAAGTTGGGGGCAGTGGGTCTCTGGGAGTTCACTGAAATATTTTTTATTATCTATATATTCAAGTACTTCAAAAATTTTTTAAAAGTTGAATTAAAAAGAAGGTGATGTTGCTTGCACCCAAGTTGGGTGGGGAGCAAAATGACCAACCTGACCCACTGGGGGCCAGTGGAGGGGTGAGCCATGGCTCCCTCACTTACCAGCTCAGTGCTGTGGTCAGGGACTGGCTAGTGTTTTCAGTGTTGGAGGCTCAAAGTCATATATGAGGATTGTTTGAGCCTTCCAAAACCCTTTGCTGGGCACAGGACACCAGGAACTGCCCTGAGCTCACAGTCAGAGCCGTGAAGCCCTTGGTCCCTACCTGCCACTTGGTCCTTCACGCTGAGCCAGCTGCATTCCTCCTCCAGGTCCAAGGGGTGCCCAGCCTCCTAGGTGCAATAATGGGGAGTCTGGCGCCCATAGAAGGCATCCTGGATATGGAGGACCTCCCCTGAGCCACAGTGCATGATGGCATCGAGGCCCTCACAGGCCAGACTCTGCCCAACACCTGTAAGAGGTAAAATGACACTCAGGAAACTTATGGTCATGGATGGGCAAGTTCTCGGTTGGTGGGAAGTAGAAGAATCTCAAGGGTCAGGACTATGAGAGGCAAGGACACAGTGGAAGCTGCCTCAGCATGGGTGAGAGTGTGGCTCTGGAGCCAGACTGCCCAGGGACAGCTCCAGCCCAGTCACCCAGTGACTTTGTGACCCTCTGCAAGCTACTTAGCTTCTCTCTGCTTCCCCTGTGTAGGGGGAGTCTCTACTGTACTCCACAGGAACATTAAGAGAATTAAATGAGTTTGTGCATTCAGAGTATGGGCTATTAAAGTAGTGACTATTGTTGTACCTATTTCAAGCACCTTCCTTGAGCCTTATCTGAAAACAATGCCTAGTATATGATGGATGCTAAACAAGCATTTGTTGAATGAGTGAATGATTTCAATGAGTCTTCATACCCATTGTATGAGCTGAGCTATTATTCTGCCCATTAGGAGCATGGGGCTCAGTGGTGTCACTGTGCAAAGACCCCACACCAGCCCTGCTCCTGGCACCTGTCCATGCTCAGTAAACATTTGTAGAAAAAGAATGACCTGGCTCCGATGTGAACAGTCAGAATTCAAACTCAGGCCTGTCTGTGGGAATGCCATAGAGTAGGAGTTGAGATCAAAGTCTGTGCTCATTTTCTGTGGCTGCTGTAACAAATTACTACAAACTTAGTGGCTTGACACAGCACAAATTTACCATCTTACAGTTGTGAAGGTCAGAAGTCCAGAAATGGGTCTCAATGGGCTATAAGGCGTGGGCATTCCTTTTGGAGTCTACAGGAGAGAATCTGTTTCCTGCCTTGTCCAGCTTCCAGAGGCCACCTGCATCCCTTAGACTGTGGCCCCCTCCTCCATCTTCAAAGCCAGCATCGTAACGTCTTCTGGTCTCTCTCTCTCTGTCTCTGACCATAGGCAAACCTAGTTAGGTCTCATCTCTGTCACTTCCCAGCTGTATGGCCTTAGACAAGGAACTTACTCTTTCTGAGCCTCACTTTTCTTAGCTTTATAATGGGCCTACAATAGAATGGTGGAAGGACTTCTTTTATGATGAATAAATGTACACGGAGTACCTAGCTCAGGAGTGGAGCTTCTGCTTGATACTCGTTAGTTCTTCATAACGTGACCTCCTCATGCCAGGGCTCCAAGACCCTGGTGGCTGACACAGTCTGAGAGACAGACTTATAGTTGGGGAGGCAGAGGGAGGAGGGATTTAAGGGAACTGTGATAAAAAGAAAGGGAATTTGCATAATGCACAGACCAGGGAGGGCTTCATAGAAGCTTCCATGTTTTCAGAAATAGTCACACGGAGGGAGTTAAGCCTATGTGCACCTAGTTAAAGCTGGGGGGAGGGAAGAATGGAGCAGAGGCTCCTGTGAATGTCCAAACCCAGGACAGGGCCTAGGACCCAGGAGTTTAGAACCATGGATGGGGCTGGATCCAGGAAGCCCAGAAGCTTCTATCAAGCCTGGCTTGTGGGTCGGGGGACCAGAAGGAGGTTCAACTGCAAGACCAGATCCCACTGCAGTGACCACCTGGTGGGCAAGACCTGGTGTGTTGCCATAGCCCACTCCTGCAGGGCCTCTTATACACAGTCCCCAGGGTCTACATTGGGAGTCAGGCATGGGCATCAGCTAGAAAAGGCACAAGAGAAGAGAAGCGAGGAGTTGGTGAGATGTGGTCATGGGAGGCTCAGACCCAGGCTGACCAAGGAGCAAGAGTCAAGGGTGAATGAGCATTTTCCCCTAGGCACAGGTATATGAGGAAGAAAGACAGAGACAAGCAAGATTAGTAGACAGGTAAGTAGACATGGAGAGAGAGGATGTGAGTAGAGAGCTGGAGCGAGACACAGAGGCTGATCATTACATAGACAGGCATGTGGAGAGAGACAGATAGAGACAGAGAAAGACGGAGAAACAGAGAGTACCACGGACAGAGAGATGTGGACATTTGGAGAGACACACAGAGAAACAGGGAGACAGAAATAGAAGCAAAGAGACAGAGACTGAGAGATAGAGACACATGGAGAGAGACAGAGACAGACTCAGATGATCACGCAGAGACAGGCGGGCATTTAGACAGAGAGACGGAGACAGAGCAGAGGGAGACAAGGAAACAGAGACAGAGAGACAGAGAGAGACAGGGCGAAGGAAGTAGACTCCACAACAGAGGCCAGCTCACCAAACTCGCAGATGAAGGCTAACGACTGTGTGCAGTTGTCTGAGGCGGCCTACCTGGAAGAAGGGTCTCTCCCAATGTAGCCACAGGTGTGGGGAGCAAGGGAGGCCTGCACTTCGTGCCAGTGGTTATAGTTCACATTGAAGGTGTCCAGCCAGATCCCCGGCCCTGGGATGGGAACATGAGCACCAGGACTTGATCTTTCTGATCCTTTTTGTGGAGAAGACTTGTCCCAGCTCAACTCTTTGTGTGCAGTTGGTACTTAATCAGTGCTGACAGGCTGAAGGCCTCTCCTGTGCCAGCAAAGGGGCATTTCCTAGGCATTATCTCCCAACACTCAAACATAAGAACTCAACCTGCACACCAGGACCCCAAGTTGGAGAGCGTGTACAAGGTAGTTTAACTGAATCAGTGATGCTTTCAGCCTTGGTGTTAAAGGGTATTTCACACAGAAAAGGGGCCTTTGTCAAGTGTATTTGGGAACTGCCGAGTTAAAATGGAAGCCGTTTTCCTTACTTCAGGACCCTTCAGAGCCCTGAATCCAATGATGTTCCTCCAAGAAGTGTCATGTACGTGTGTATGTGTGAGATACAGAGGCATTTCAAGGACACTAGAGATCTAGGGAACACTAGATGTAAAGCATTTAATGCAAAGACTCAAAATGTATTTATTAATTTTTAAAAGAAATTCATACAAATGGTTAAAAATTTTTTAAGTGTGGAAAGGACGTAAAATCAAAGCATCTTCCCTTTCCCAACCTCTGCACCACTCCCATTATTGTTGCATTTCTTGTGAGCTGTTCCAGGCTGAATTTTACCCATGTGTAGGCACCCATGAGTGCCTGAGATCTGTTTACTCAAGTGCCATCATAATTGCACACAGCATCCTGTCCCTCGCTTCTTAAATAACATTGCCTATTGAAGGTTGTTACATATCAGCCTGCTCAGACTGGTCCCCTGTAGATTTAAATAGACCCAACTCCTTCAAGTGCATATGAATGGATGTTCAAAATGCAGAAACCCACATATTGCTGCATCAACAGAGCCAGAAACCATTCAAGAGATATTGCCTGAAGACACATTGCAGAATTTGCATCTATTGGCTGTGAGTATCCCAAAATGAGCTTGCCCATCTGCTCCTTTATTAAAGCATTTCCATCCACTCTGGTACAGTTCTCTAGGTGCTTAGCCCAGACCAAGTTTCTTGTTTCTAAAACCCCAAAGTTTCCACTGAGCAGTATGAGATGGCAGGACACTTCCCTTCCCTAGATGTGTCATCTTGAGCAAGACTGACCTTCTTTCTGGGCTTCACTTTCCTCACCCACAAAATAAGAGTCACAATGCCTGCCTCATGGGGCAGATGTAAGAATTAAATACGAAGATTTATTTGCCCACGCTTTGATGTGTATGTGCACGGTGGGAGGTAGAGCGAGGTGATTTTGGCCATGATATGGTTCCTTCCCTTGAAGAGCTTGTTGTCTGGAAGGAAAACACCTACATAACTAAAGTCATGCCAAAGGGATTCTCATAGAGGTGTGGACAGGTCCTACAGCTGTGTAGAGAAGGGCTCACCTGGCTGTGCTGGCGTTGGGGCAAGTAGCCCTCCCAGAGTAAAAGATAAGTGAGAGCCCCCAGGAGAGCCATTCAAATGAGACTATCTAATGTAAATGGGGCCATGTGAAGCACTTGACCTGCTTTGGTCTCATAGGGGTGAAGGTGGGGGTGTGGAAGACACGTGGAAGTGCTTTGAAAATAGCTTAGTAATTATTTCCCGAGACTCAGTTTTCTCACCTGTAAAATAGAGACAACTGATCATTTTATTATCAGTTATCATGAGGATTCCATGTCATAATGGATATGAAGGATATGAATGGACTATCAGGATAGTGTTTACATTATTTTAGCAAGAAACAAATATTTCATAGCTAATATTATTATTAGGCATGTGCAAAGAAGTACAAGTTTCTAGAGTGTCAGCTCTGTGCCAGATTCTGTGGCTAAATACTGTGCATGAATTGTTTTATTTGATCTACCAAACAACCAAAGAGGAGGGTTTCCTTGCCATGAGAATGGGGCATATTTGTTCTGTGGAGCTTTGGGTAGGATGCAATGGTGAGAACTGCAGCCACAAGCTCCCATGAAACACAATTATCACAGTACCACCTACCTTCTGTGGTTCCATTTGGAGCCGAGTTCCCTGTGAGCCCAATCCACCATTCCCTGTCTTGAGAGATGTGCTTCTGTAGAAACTGCTGGGTGCCTTCATCACAGATAAAGACCAGATGGCTTCCTCTCCTCTCACACCACTTCTGGGCATCATAGAAGGAGCAGCCCAAAAGCACAAATTCATAGCAAGAGTCTCTGAAAGCCACTTGGCTCTTAGAGCAAATGCTGCCCTCCTCTGGCTTAGCAATAGTGGCCATAAACCTGAGAGTGAGCCCCAGGAGGACCAGGCCTACTGAGCTCATCCTTGAACCACCGCTGGAGTCTCTGGTTGGAGCTGGCTCTCAGTCCTTCATATGCCGTTGCCTTCACAACCATCTGGCATCCATCTTTCCCTCTCTCTTTGCATCAAATAACAGTGACTACCTCTTGTTTAAGAAACAAAGACTCAGGATAAATGTGGCTGCAGTTTTGCTTCCCCCAGCTCTTTGTTTAATGCCGGTTCCAAATACAATTAATTTGCAGAATGGTCTTCCAGAGCAACCTAAAGCTGCTGTATCACCTGTCCTCCTGTCATCTGGTCAACTGTTAGCTTCTGATAAAATATTCCTGGCTGTCGGTTTCATATCATTTCCCTTGAAGGCCAAATGCTCCATTAGAAGCCATCAGCATGTGGGAAGAGTGTGATGAAAGAAATGGCAGGACAGTCAGAGTTATGGGATTGTAAAACAAACAAGCAGGTTGCACTCATATCCAGTCTTATTGTCTGGAATGGCTGCTGTGCCTACATGATAATCGCATTCTGTCCAGCACGGCTTGAATCCTAAAGGAGACTTTTTCCCCTCTCTGATCCATCATATTTCCACTCATGCCTGTTAGAGAATAACATTTCCTTCAAAATTTATTTGATATTATCATGGAAATAAGCTCTAAAAACTTCAAACCTGCCCATCATCTGGTGTCTAGACCCTCCAGTGGGTGTCGGTGGACTATGGATCAAGTTCAAGTTTCTTAGCTTTGCATACAACGCTCTTTGTGAACTGGCCCCAGACAACATTTCCAAATGCATGTCCAAATGTGGGGAATTGGGCTCTCTTTCCCAACAGAAGAATAAATTGGCACAACCTCTACTGTGGGCAGCATGACAGTATCTATCAAAATTTATGCCCCTCTCCCCAGCTGCTAGTAAGGTGCTGATTCCTTCCTGGGAAGCTAGGGCCACAGGGGGCGAGACCCTCACTTTGTCGACAAGCACCGTGCCCAGCAGCGCGGGCCCAGCGCCCACCCACACCACGGCCTCCGTGTCAGAGCTCGCCTGCATCTTCTCAGACCTCATCCTGCACAGCAGCGAGGTGATGGTCACGGAGGATGAGATCAGTGCACTCATTAAAGCGTATAAATGTTGAATTTTGCCGGC
>PVKM010053397.1:0-10037 GCA_004027735.1 Carollia perspicillata | reverse complement strand
ATAGAATCCCCCAGCCCACGGGGCCCCTTTCTTTCCCCTGCTCAGAGCTGGCCCACTCCCGTGTCCTGTGATGTGTACTATCACTTAATAAATCTTCCCTCTTTCTTTATGCTATAAACTTTGTGTGTTCGGTTCAATTCTTTGTCCTCGATCACTAAGAACCTGGTTACTTGTGCACACCTGTGCACACCTGTGACAGCTTGGGGGTAGCAGTGGCATAACCCACGGCTATCTCACTCGGACCCAGTCTGCAGCACTGGCTGGCCTGGGGGCCTGCCCCTGATGGGCTGGGCCAACAGGAGCCCAGTGCTAGGGGATACCATACCTGGGGTCTGGCTGGGCCTCTGGGAGTCAAGCCAGCAGAGAAGCTGAGGAGCACCTAGTGGTGGATAGGGGACTCACTCACATCCAGTCTGTTGTCCCACATGACGCAGAGCTCTGAGTGTGCACTATGCAGAGGATACAGAGGGGACACAGCAGGGTCTGGACACTGGTGCCTCCCACGGCTCTCAGGGGAGCAGCATAAAACAGGTCTGGTGCAGGCCCTGCTCAGCCACCAGTTTGAGGAGCCCACCTTACTCTCTTTTGTAAAATGGAGCTCCCTCCCATGGAAGACATGATAAACAGTATTAATCTCATGGGGCATGTGGGGTGAGTGGATTCCTTAGACAGTGTTTGTGATACGGTCCCCTGCCTTTCCCCATTCTGGGGACTCCCATTCCCCTGGGGGCCAGGGAGTCTGGTAATAGCAGAGGTGGGTGCTTGGGACCAGACCCAATAGGTCTCCCTAAGGGTCAGCAGTGTTGTTAGGCCCTAATAACTTGTGAAGGGCCTGCCTCTAGTACGTTCTCAGCTAACATTAGCTGGTATCATTACAACTACTATTACTCTAATTTTCATAACCCCTATCCCCCTTACAGGCCCCTAAAACCCTGGGCTCACTCTCTCCGGGCCAGTGCTTGAGAATGGATCTGGTCTGCTAGGGCAGAGCCCCACACTCACCAGCCCTGTGACCTTGTTGACTTTTCCAGTCTCAATTTGCTCATCTGTAAAATGGGCTGTAAAATTGAGCCAAGAAAGCCTCCCCTCTCTCTACTGCCCAAGGCCAGGCGGAGGATGGGGAGACCCAGCGGTCTGCAGTGAAGATGCAAGTCAACAGGCAAAGTCTGAGTCAAGCCTAGAACCTGGAGTTACTTCTACTTGTGTTTGGTCAATACCGCCGAGCAGTGCCTCCTGACTCACAGGAGCCTGGCAGCCCATAACTGCCCAGTGAATGTCGGGGAGATGTAGAGAGATTAGACAGATGGAGAGCATCCGGGCGGGGCTCCAAGTGCCCAGGCTAGCAGCAGCTTCAGTTTCCCGCTCAGTGCCGGAGGGCTGGGGCAAAGGTTGCTCCCAGGGGCGGGGACGTTGGGGCGGGGCTGTCGACGGCGCGGCGACCTCGGGTGATGCCGGTGCTCCGCCCTACGGGCGGGCCGGGGAGTTTTAATGCGCCCCCGTGCGGCACCCGGCCTCTGCTGCTGCCAGTCTCCGCCTGACTCGCTACTCTGTCTCTGGGTCTCCGCGTCCTCCAGGCTCTTGCTCACCCTGCTGCGCCATGGAGGGCTACCATAAACCTGACCAGCAGAAGCTGCAGGCCCTGAAGGACACGGCCAATCGCCTGCGCATCAGTTCTATCCAGGCCACCACGGCGGCCGGCTCTGGGTGAGCGCCGGGGGCGCGGCGGGACTCAGGCCTGGGTGGGGGAGCCGTTTTCGGCGGCCGCGGGCACTCTGGCTCAGTGCGGCGCTGCATGGAGCCACCTCGAGGGAGGTGGCCAGGGCCAGATCAGGTAGTAGAGACCCGCGCCTCGCAGAGCCTGGGCCGGAGGCCCCTTCCGCTGCGTCTCTCCGTCGGGCTTCCGCCTGGTGGGCCTCGGCTCTCTCTGCGCCTCCAGCTGGCTCTGCCCTTGCAAGACTCCGGCTACCCGGCTGCACTCTGTCGCGGGGGACGCGACTTGTGAACCGGGCGGCCCCTCTGCAGCTCTGCCGGGAAGGCCACCATTATTGCGCTGTCGCGGAGAGCCAGGCCGTGCGCCATACCTGCGCGGCTCTCTGGACCTTTTCCATACCCTGTGTGGGGAAACCGAGGCTCAGAGTTTAAATCATTTGTTCAAGGTCACGCACGGCGAGAGCTGGAATTTGAATCCACGCTCCCCAACTTGAGAACGCCTGTTTTAACCCTCAGGTTGCAGAGACACTCGGGCCTGGCCTCCTCTTCACCTTAGAGTGCCCCTTACCTAGCATTCCCGCAACCGTGGGGTCCAGCTCTGCAGCAGGGGACTGCTGGGACCCCGGACTACGGAGTAGAATGGGGTGGGGAGGAAGGCGGCCACGTGGATGCAGAACCCTGGCACCCGCTGTGAGAGGAAGTCTTAGATCTGAGTTGGTGGGGTGGGGGGCGGTAGGGCTTGGGGAGGAAAGACTTCAAGGCTAAGAGGACAGAGGACGTAGTCCCAGGGCCCGCAGCCAGGCGCACTCTCTCCGGGGCAGAGACTGGGGCACCTATCTTCCAGTGTTTTTTTCAGGGCCAGTCCTTCTGGAGGTGAAGAACGGCTGTTGCTCCTCCCAAGAAACCTCCACTGAAGGTGGCTAGAAGCAGGGACAGTGATTACAACAGGGGCCACTGCAGAGGCACCAGGTGGGGTAGTTCAGGGTGTCTCTTACTCTGAAATGAGAACAATACACTCTGGGTGGTTTTGAGGATTCAAGCCCCTCCCTTGGGGTCTGGCCCAGAGGCTGCAGAGACAGCAATGCTGGGTTTATGAAATGAATTTGGGGGCTGGGTGGGTATGATTTCCGAGAACTTTCCCAACCAAGCTGTGTGTCTAGAACAAGGACAAGATTCTAGCTTCTGGCCAATTTCATACAAGCCATATTAGTAATTAAGAAGTACATCTTTTTGACCTTAAGTTGGGTATGCGCAACCCCTTTGTACGTTTAAGACAGCCAGTTCTCAGAAGGGATTAGACTTGTCTTGGCAGGCCCTTTCCCTTCCACCCCACCCCCATGCATACTTTGGACCTAGTATCTCCACTGGGTTTAGATCGGTCCTACCCCTGGTGTGGGCATCCCTGCCCAAACAGGGGCCCAGTTTGCTCTCCAGGCCTCCTACCCCAGCCCGGAACACAGTACGTCTGCACACTATTGCTTACTGGGTACTATGGTTCCCTTCCCTTGACCATTTCAGGGGGTGATTTGCCCTGCAGGGCCTTGTTGAACTTTACTATGTGCTAGGAGCTATTCAGCCAGGCCCCTGGGGATCCAGCTGGAGGGACATAGCAGTTACACACCTGAGCATCCTAAGGGCCAGATGAGACCTGCAGACAATTATAGGGCTACTAAGCCAACTGGCATCTCTGGTGTGACAGAGCAACCTTTATGGCTAATAGTGTCTCATGCATTCTGAGAATGACCCTGGGAGACAGATGCTTTTACATTCAGATTTCATAGATGAGGGAACTGGGGCTAGTGTGTTAAGTGATTTGCCTGGCTGGTCATTGGTAGCTGTTCCATGCTGTCCAGTGAAAGGCATGCATCTCGACTTCTGGGGCAGGTGGGAGAATGGGAAGAAATTGGAAATGGAGCAGTCAGGTGGATTAATGGCAGATAGCAATCATTTTGAAGGCACTTGAGGGAAATGAAACATTTACAGTTGCTGGGCACTCCCAAAGGGAGGCGGTGTAGAGTAGGTCTGCTGGATCATTGTTAGGTGGTTAAACTCTTGGTTTCTGTGAGCAGGAAAAGATACTGTTTGGCAGCTGAGGCTTTACGCCCGGGTTTACATTGTAGTCGTAGGGAGGAACTCACTGAACTGCAAGTGTCCCTGTGCAAAAGGCTGTGAGTGTGTAAAAGGTGCAGGAAAGAAATACTTAGAGAAAACTTATTTTGTAGAAGGAAGTAACATTGCTATGCAACCCCTATTACAGAGATATTTTGAAAGGTGTTTAACAAGAGCTCTATGTGTGCTCAGAACAGTTTTGAAAGGTTTGAGGTCAGAGGCGTGTTCTGGTCACCAGATGTTTGTTTTGAGGCTTGCTGCTTCCTCAGTGCAGTGACCAAGTGCCATCAAGTGAAGGCTTGGCCCAGTGCGGCAGGCGGGCAGAGCTGAAGTGATCACCTGTCACGATGTCCCCTTTCTGGGGGAGCTCACATCCATTCTGAGGATGAAGCAGCGCCTTGGTTAGGTCTTTTCACGGTCACCCACACAGGCTGGACTCGGACATTCTGTCAGTGAGGACCCTGGCTGTAGGGTTCAGAGTTCCGTGCGGTCCTCGTTTCTCAGTGGCTTTTCAGTTCCTGTGCCATCGCCAGGCCCCAGCAAGTGAGGACACTGGCTTCTGTGTCAGGGGAGCTGAGGGACAGAGGACTCTTTGTGGATGCAGCACCCACAGTGGCCAGAGTTTCTCAGGGGTCATGTCCCTCCACGTGCTCAGGGAACTGTGGCAAGGGTCCAGCTCATCCAGGCTTTAAAAAAACGAAACCCGCAGGGTTTATCAGAAGGGGGCTGGCTGCTGCCGAGGCTGGCGGTAATGGTTTTGTGGTCCTCACTGACCACGGCTAGACTGTGGCATTGTCCAGACAGTGCTTGAGTGTCACCTGAGGACAGAAGCAGCCCTGAATTGGGGAGGTGCAGGCTGTGCTTTTAATGTGTCCCCAGGGCTCTGACCCACAGCGTTGGGGAGGATACTTGGAAGCTACTGTCTGGCATGATCTTGCTAGTGGGCACAGGGAGACAGGAATCTAACCCTGGCTCTGGCTCTGTTCAGAGTGGCTGTGTCCTTGTCAGGAAGGCCCTTCCATCCGGGGCCTTGATTTCCCCGTCTTTACAGGAGAGGTTCATAGATAGGTGGTTTTCAAACTGGGGCCCTACCCCCTGCCGTTGTGGGTTTTATGTCCTGGTGACCCATGTGACTTTGAAGTGGCTTGAGGTACATCCCTGTTCCCAGCTCTGGCATTCAGGGATGCTTTGGCTGAGTGCCCAGAGGCCCCCTTCATGGCTCAGGCCCCTTCAGGTCTGTGGCTTCTCTGGGCAGAAGACCATGCCCAGGGCCCGCTTCTCCATTCTAGTTGCCTTGCCCCTGCCTGGCTGTTACTGAGGCAAGAGCAAAGCTCGTTGAGATTGCCCCAGCAGCAGCATTTCCCAACCTGCTGTGAAGACACCTGGCTGCCCTGTAAGGACTTGGTCTGCTCGAGAGACTGACTCAGCAAGGCTGATAGCCAGTTTTTCTTGAAGCTGGAAACCGGGTGCAGCCCGCCTGGTTAGCGCCTGGCTGAGAGGTTCTCGTGAGCTGACCACCCTGTGGCCCTGTTGCAGCTCTGACTCTGAGACTTGGCTCCTTTAGCCAGGCCTGGGCACTAGAGCCTGGTCCCACAGAATCAGGAACTCCCTTATTGCCACAGATCAGAGCTCTTTGCCCCAGATGCTGGAGTGTTCTCTGAGGGCAGGACTGCCAAGAGCCAGGTCTAGGCCAACTCTGCTCTTATCCCGATGGTGAGGAGGAGTCCCCTCAGAGGGGTGGACTTGCGGGAGCCAGGCGGCACGCTGTTTGGGCGTCCTGCCCCGAAGTCGGCTGCACTCCGGGGCTGGATGTGACCTCTGAAGGCTGCGCAACTGGGCAGAGGGATGTGGACACTTGAGAGCCTCCTCCACTGGGCTCTCGGCACCTTTTTCTTTTTTAAAAACAAATCTTGAACAGCTCTATTAAGTCTAGTTTGCAGATCATAATATTGTACGTTTACAGTTCAGTGGCTTTAGTAAATTAACGGTGATTTACTGTAAGTTTTAGTGAATTTACCACCTCTAATTTTAGGGCACTTCCTCCCTCAAAGAACCCTCGTGCTCTTTTATTGTCACTCCGCAGTCCCAGCTCCAAGCCCAGCTGCCAGGCAACCACCAGTCTCCGTTCCACAGCTATAAGTTTAACTCTTCTGGCCACTTCCCGTCAGTGAGATCGGGCAGAGTGTGGTCTTTGGGGCTCTGGTTTTTATGTAGCATAATGTTTGGATGTTCATTCATTTCCGTAGCATGAATCAGTACTTCATTTCTTCAACTGCTGAATATTCCATCACGCACATACACCACATTTTGTTTATTTGTTCCTCCGTTGCTCACAGCGTTTGCTTTTGTCCTAGCTCTTCTGCTGGCAGACAGTGTGACCTTGGCAAGTTAGCTCCCTTCCGTGGACCTTAGAGGTCCCACCCTCAGAATGAGGAAGAGGTTAGACTTCGTCTCTGGTATGTTAAGAGCCAATACTTACTGAGCAATTGCCATTGGCCTGTGCGCTGTGCCAGACTCTCTGCCCACACCCGGCCTGGTGCATTCAGATTCTGTTAACGTCTCCATTGTACAGTGAGGAAAGCGAGGCTTGGAGAGGTCATGTCCCTAGGGTCTGGGAGCCAGGATGCATCAGTGATTCATTTGTGCGCTTTGTGCCAGGTGCTGTTATGGCCCAAGGATACAAGTGGAAAGATTCACAGTCCCTGCCCTCTTGGTGCTTGAGTTGCAGTAGGATAGACAGCCAGTAAATAGACACATCGTATCAGTGGTGGCAGGTGTGCGTGAGGGGAGGAAGAGGTGGTGTGGGCAAGGAGGGCTTCTGTAAGCCCTAGGCTGAGCCCCAGTCAGGCATGGACGGGAGGCAGCCAGTTGATGTTTCTCACATCAATCTTTCTCTCCCTCCCTTCTTCTCAAGGAAATCAATAGACATCCTTTTAAGAAAGACTATAATATAAATACTGTAGCCTTGACCAGTGTGGCTCAGTTGGTTACAGCATTGTCCTATAACCAGAAGTTTGCAGGTTGGATTCCCAGCTAGGGCACATACCTAGGTTGGGGGTTGGGTCTGGGTGCCAATCCCCAGTCTGGGTGTGAACGGGAGGCAACCAACGGATTCTTCTTTCCTGCATCGGTGTTTCTCTCTTTCCCTTACTTTCTCTTTAAAAGCAGTGGAAAAAATGTCCTCAGGTGAGGATTAAAATAATAATAATACAAATACTGTATGGATGTTATAAATAATGAACCTTTATGTACCTACCACCAGGCTTAAGAACTAGAACATTACAGTACTTAGGAACTCCCGGGTGGACGCCCTCCTCCCCCAGAAAGAACTGCACCCCGAATTTTGCATTATTATTCCATTGTTTCCCTTATAGTTTCATAGCATTTGTATATATTCATAAACAGTGGTCTTTTCTGCTATGCAGATCATCCTGCATTACTCTCTAGTCACGTGTGTGTGTGTGATATTGTTGATGTTGTCTGTATAGTTCCCTTGTTCTCACTGCTGCATAGTATTTACTAGATGAATGCCCGCATATTGTGATTAACCTGTTATTGGTGGACATGTGGGTGGTCCCCCGGTTGGCCATCGCACATGGTGCAGGGACCCTCCTGTCTGTCTCTGGCGGCTGCGTGGCAGACGTGTGTGCATCTTTTTCTGGGCGTGTTCCTACGAGCAGAGACGCTGGGCCTTAGGGCTGCATCTGCCGCTCCTGATTGGCTTTCTTTTTACTGGTTAAAAGATTAGTCAAGTTCTCTGTTCCTTGAATCAGTTTTGATAAGTTGTTTTTTATTTCGACATTTTCCTTTCTCAAATTTTTTTGGTATCAGGTTGTTCGGGTTGTTCAGAGTATTTTATCTGTTCTTATGCCCCTCCTTCCATTTCTCATACTGCCCTTTGCTTTGCCTGGATCCTGCCTTATCAGAAGTTTGCTAAACTTTTTTTAAGTTTTAGTCTTTTTTTTTTTTAAGAATTAACTCTTGGCTTTGTTTCTAACTTTTTGAGTTGGATCTTAGGTGATGGTTTTGCACTCTTCTGTTTTTTATTTACTTTCTTCTTAAGGGTACTTATTTCTTCTCCATAACAGATTTTATTTCCTTCTTTATTTTTAAACATCGAGGACTACTCTGATGGGGATGTTTGAGGTGCTCCGTCTCCCCAGTTTGTCCATTCGAGGAGAGGCCATGTGACTGGCCCCCGTGACTCAGGCCAGCATGTGTGCGGCCTCAGCACTGGCCTCGGCGTGGCGGGAGGCGTCGCTACAGTGGGAGACGGGCCATTTGTTAATGGAAGCTGACAGCCCTTGTGTCTTGATAATGGAGGGAGCCCAGCCAGAGGAGCGAGGGGTTTTTCTCTCCACTCTTCCTTCCGGGAACCCGTGAGCTGGCAGAGCGAATGCTCAAGGCCAGGGTGCATCAGGAGGAATGTTTGTCCTCCTCCAGGTGGGGGCGTCTCTGAGAAATTTAACCTATTTCAGCCCAGCTCTGAGCTCTCAGCATCGCCTTCGTAGACTGCACTACCCGGCACCGTCAGTGGACTGTTCAGGCCGAGGCAGAGGCTTTGAACTAGCTCGTTGACCCCCATGTGTCGTGGGTAAAGCACCCTGCAGCGCCCCTTGCCTCCCTGTATGCGGCCAGTGTGTCCATGGGTGGGACATACACAACACCGTGGAATGGGGCCTCCGTCTATGGTCATCCCCACTGGGGAGGACATTGTCAGATCTGAAGGCCTTCTGATAGGTTGAGTTTAAAAGTGACTATGTCTCCCGTGTGCTCAGCAATTTACAGCTTACAGAGCCCTGTCTCAATTCTTGGCTCATTTCTTCTCTCCCAACCGCCCTGTGGTCAGCGGTTGGGGGGCGGGACTCACAGTCCCAGCCCACAGATGAAGAGGTGGAGGCACTGAGAGGTGTGGCATCGGGTCCTCCAGCAGATGGTGGTGGCCGAGGCACCAGGGCATTTTGAATGCCTGACCTTACTGGGACTCCTGGACCCCCACCCTGCACATAGCAACCCCATTTACAAGTGAAGAGGCTGAGCCTCAGGGAGGTGACGCACTTGCTCATATCTCCACCTGGGACTCTTTGCAGAGGGAGACCCCTGAAAGAGTGGGGCAGACATCTGTCCCTAAGCACCCTTATTTTGTATGTGTTTACTTAGTGGTCTGGGACCATTAGTGTGGCCAGAGGCAGGCTTTAGAAGAGACAAAATATTGCTGGCTCACCCCCCATGGGTCTAGTTTTAAAAATCAACTAATTTCTGCCTTCTGATGTCTCTCCTGCTCCTCCACGTCCACTCTGCGCAGGCCTGGGCGCACCCCCACCCCGTGCAGAAAAGGCTCATGTCTCGTACTTTTTGACAGTCAGGCAGGAACATCACCCAAGGACTGCCCTGTGGAGGGGTGGGCAGAGTCCCCTCACCTGCTTTTCTTCTTTCTCGTGGGAGCTGTTCGGTCACTCTCCACCCACACCCCTCCCCTGCGCCTCTCATATTAGGGTCCAGACGTTTGAAACAGGATTCCTCGGGGATGGGGCTGTTCATTGAGGCAGGAAGGATAGCAGGTCGGCCTGACCGGCCTTGACTCGGCTGTCCTCCAGCTGGCGTTTGGCTCTGGGGACGAGGAATCTGGGTCCCTGGCAGGCGGAGATAAGTCTCTCGTTTACATTTCCTCACCTCCCTCTTTCAGGTCTAGTGTCTTTTCCCCATGACCAAGGAGCTCGTAGAAATGGTGAAGTATGAGACAGCTGTGTGCTGGGAATGTGTACTAAATCAGCATGGACAGTTCTGGATTTCCTACTAATGTGTCTGCACTGGGAGTGACTCACCCCTAACCTGGTTCGGGGTGGCGACTGGCAGGGGAGGAGGGAGGCCTGTGTGAACCCAGATGTGCATGTGCCCTTTGGTTCGGCATTGGGCGTGTCTTAGCGTGAGGGACCTCTAAGAGTGTCATCAGGGCTGCGTCGAGCTGCATGGCAGGGCAGCGTGGAGGCCCGTTCCCCCAACAAAACTGTGGGCCAGAGTGCTTCAGCAGGGTTAGCCAGGAATTAGCCTGTCCCAGCAGGAACCCTAACCTTTAACCCCATTCTAGGGCTGGAAGGGCAGGCTTCTGGCTTTTGTCAGCCCCACCTCAGCTCTTGCCACAGGCAGAAGGGATTTTTATCTTTTCATGATTGTAGCCTTTCCTGAGGAGATTGTGTGTTTTACCTTTTAAATTCTAC
>PVKM010053396.1:0-10040 GCA_004027735.1 Carollia perspicillata | reverse complement strand
AAGAGAAAAGCAAGGAGTTACCTACTATCTACAAAGGAGCTCCCAAAAGACCCTCAGCTGATTTCTCAATAGAAACTTTGCAGACAAGAAGAAACTTGCAAGAAGTATTCAAAGTGATGAAAATTAAGGACCTACAACCAAGACTACTCTATCCAGCAAAGTTATCATTTAGAATGGAAGGGCAGATAAAGAATGTGCTCCCCAGACAAGGTAAAGCTAAAGAAGTTCATCATCACCAAGCCATTATTACATGAAGTGTTAAAGAGAATTATTTAAAAAAAAGATCAAATCTATGGACATTAAAGTGACAACAAACTCACAACTATCAACAACTGAATCTAAAAAATAGAAACAAAACAAACTAAGCAAACTACTAGACCAGGAACAGAATCATAGGTATGGGGATCATTGGGAGGGTTTTCAGCTGGGAGGGGGAAGGGAGAGAAAGGGGGAAATGTGTAGGGATCATGCATAACTGGTAGGAACATCATACACAAGAGGATGTTAAGAATAGTCTAGGAAAGGGAGAAGCCAAAGAACTTACATGCATGACTCATGGACATGAACTAAAGGGGAGGGATATTGCTGGAGAGAAGCAGGATGTCAGGTGGATGGGGGCAAAGTGAAAAAAGTTGGGACAACAGTAATAACACAATAAAATATAAAATATGCTTTGGGATGGGAGTAAAAGACAGAAAACTGTACTTGAACAACAATTAAAATATAATTAAATTTAAAAATAGAATAAAATATGCTTTAAATTTTTTAAGTAAAAATAAAAATTCAAATAAATAAATAATAAAATAATATAGCATGAGGGCAGGCAGAGAGAGCTGAGAGATTCCACCAGGCCGTCCGTAGTGAGAGAGCAGTTACTTTGGCTTCTCTGAGAATTCTGCCACGAGAGACAGAAGAGGAGGGATGAAGCCGTGAGGAAGGAGCCATGAAGTAAGGAGATTTGGCCATGAGGCCTTCCAGAGGCAGCAGCTAGCAGTTATGCAGTTTGTAGTCATGATTCCACCACGAGGGCTGGTGTGTAAGGAGAAAGCTACGGGAGCTGTGCAGGGATTTGGAAACGGTGATGGAGCTGTGTGAGGACCTGCCTAACCAAGCACCACGCTGTGGGAGTTGCCTATAAGGCTGAACTGTGACAGGGGGATGCTGACTTCTGCTTCTCTGAAGGATGTACGGAGAGGCCACTCCCTTGGGATGTGTGCCTTCCGGGACTCCGCCATGATCCAGTGTGACATGGCACATGCTCTTCTGGAGTGCTACATGGAGGCTGAGGACAGCATGCCCCAGACCCTGAAGGAGAGAGCTGCTGTGAGAGGATGGTGATTGTGAAACCCACAAGTCTAACTTCCATAGAGAATGGAGAACTGTTGGCACAGCCAGCTTAAGAACGGGTGAGGATATGGGGAGCTTTGGGGCATGCTTCTGGCTTGTAGCCTGGTGGGGAGCAAGGGACGTGCTGGGTCTCATGGGAGAACAGGACTCTGAACAGGAGTGCTCCCAGTCCCCCTGAGGTTGGAATCCTGTAAATAAAAACCTGTTTCCCTCAACACTAATTGTTGGGTCATGTTCAGTTAGTTCTCTAGGAAGACCCCTCCCTGCCGTTTGCAGGGAGCCTTGAATCCCTGACCTCCCCAGCTGTTAATCTCAACTCTAACTTTATATACTCTTTCTATGCTATGTCCTTCCAAAGGTTTTAAAACTACGGTTTCAGAAAAATAAAAGATATTTCCATGGGAATGCTGAAAGCTGACAAATGCTGGCCACTGGAGAACAAAAAAAAGTTCTCAGAAAATTGCTTGCTGAGGCAGGTTCAGAAGGATTATTTTGAAAACTGTCTTGCAAATTGAAAGAATGAAGCCTAAGTGACCTACATCAAATGAAATATTAAAACATGTTTAATATACAAATCCAAAAGCATGACCACTAATAGAAATAAAACCATGTCATTCTTGTTAAAAACATGAAAGTCATTAGCAGACTGCTCAATAACCCTATAAAAGTAGATTGAACCTAAAGAAGCAAATCTATTTTTAAAGAGGCATTACTACTGATAAAACTGACTCTTTTGAATGTATTTTTATCGCAAGTGCATAGAGAAAATTTTCTTTCCCTCTTTCTTCCACATTTCATTTCCTCTCTCATACTTTCTGTAAAATAGGTCGTTTTATAAAATATATCCCAACAAACCTATGAGCTGTCTAGCTTTAATTCACAAAAAATCTGAATTATGTATTTTCAGAATGTGGTTTTAACACTTTTCAATAAGAAAAAATCTTATTAACTTCAAACTACAATCACAACAACAAAATCTACTCATGCAAAAATTTTACTGAAGCCTTTGTAAAGACAGACATTTAAAAATTTCTGGCTCAAATTCTGGTCTCCTCAAATACAAAGAAATAATAGGAGATACATAACCATGAGGCAAACTCATCTTGCTTCCATTCACTCACCAAGACTCAATACATGATTAAGTAGAATTACATAGTAACTTTTGGTGCCATTACATTAGAAAATGTTGTATTGATTTTTCTCTCATCATTAAGGGTTACACAATATTTCTTGTATCCCTGGGTAGCAAATAATATAACTATCCCTACCCTAATAATTAAATTCTCACCCTATCATTTTACTCATTCCTTTCTATTTTAGAGACTTCTGATATTTTTGTCTGTATATAGCAGTCCTCAAAATGAAAAATTTGGATAGGTTCTGAGAATAGTCTTAGAAATGATGATTTGCCAGTAAATTAATTATAAAGTTAAGGCTTAGAAAATTAAAAGTAACATTCTAAGGACAATACAATTGATTTAGAATCTCTCTAAATATACGGTGGGTTTATTAGCCAAGACTTACATTCAGTTGAGGAGGAAGAACAAAATGAGCTTTTTTGGATGCTCCATCAAACTTTTATTCTCCAGCGTTACTGAGATATAATCAACATGTAACTAAGTAGTCGTTTTAGGCATACAGCCTAACGATCTGATACATGTATATACTGGGACATGATCACCACAGTGTTTAGTTAACATATCCGTCTTCTCACAGGTACACTTTTCTTTTTCTAGTGGCAAGACCTTTTACGATCTACTCTCTCAAACTTTCTAATACAGAAGGCAGTACTGTTAACCAGTCACCACGCTGTACTTTCCATCACCCAAACTCAAAATCCATCAGACTTGTACTTCTATCTCATGCAAACCCTACTCATGGAAGAGACACTGACAGCCAGTGTTGTTACTTACTCTGTATATTGCCATCCTAAAAAATACAGCAGTTCTATTACTGAGGGAAGAAGGGACAGTTAATTAGTAGGCAATTAGCAGCCTCTTTTACAGGATCTGAAACTAAAGCTGCCAATTGTCATTGAACTTTGTTGAGAATGAGATAAGTACAATGAGAAGAATTAGATACTTCATTTGTTCTCTGGAAATCTGGATAATTTCCTTTGAGGAAAGCTTAACATTAGGAGAAATTTTAGTAGATATAAAATTTCCTTAATTAAATATTCTCAGACATTTGGTTCAATGGTAAATGAATATATCAAACACACAAAAGAATTAATCTCCATGGGCAATATAGTAAACAGCACACCTTAAGGCAGAGTGGACTAAGGCTAAACAGTAACAAGCAATTATCTTCCATAGACCAAAACACTCTGTCTGCCCGAGGGACTTTAAAAAGTTACACAATGAAGATAGGCTTAGTGTGTATACACAAGTTTAGTAAATATCCACAGAGAATGTATCTTCTTGCTTGAGAAATTGACCTGTTAGCGGAGGCAGCCTATTTCAGACGCTGCTTCTTAACTCCAGATCATTCCTCAGCCTAATGGGATGAGCCCTTTACTCCACTGTCCTGCTTACAGAGATCTTTTTCAGTTCATTGCAATATACATTTTTTGAAACTCTTGAGGATCATCTAAAAACTTTCAATAAATATGTCTATTTATATTCACTCTCTTCAAAATATAGTGCTATTAATTATCCTGCATTTTTATTCTTTCATTCTACAATTATTTATTCAATGTCTAAAAATTGCTGGGTCTGAGTCACGAGAATCCACTGGCCTCCCCAACACCACCTTCCTCCCTGTCCAAAAATAAATAACCAAACACAGCATCTACCATTTCGGATTACCCCCAGTATCTTGCAGTGCTTAGTAATGAGATTGCCTACGTAAACTATTACAGAATGCTTGTATTTCAAGGCTTGACGAAAGAGCAGGACTATTAAGTTAGAATGAACTGTGTTTCCTACCAAAACAGGAGAAGATTGTTTCAAGAAGAAAGGATTATCAGAACTGAATTAGTTGATTTCTGCAAAGAAGTAAATAAGTTTGGCGTTTGGGATGCCCTTTTTGATTTTTGAAGTAACAGCAAGGGCAGAAGAGAATTTTTAAAATATTAAGATCAGGTTTCTGTAGATTACAAACTGAAAATAGGAACTATGGAATAGGAAACATATGAAGGTCTAAAAGTCAAGGGGATACAGTGAATAAAGTCAAATATCTGTTGGACGGTTCACGTAGAAAGCAATATATAACAGTGCAATCTATTGCCAGCACCATTTTGCTTTGTTCGTGACTAAAATTCATGCCTGATTTGGGGACTACAATGATATTTAAATCTTCTCTTTATGTATATGTCTACTACGGAATGTCTCAATCACATCCAAAAGTAAAGAAAGTTGTATAAAGTACCCCAAAGCATCCGTTAGCCAGCTTTCAATAAGTAGCCGCTGATGGCCTCTCTTGCTACATCTAGATCCAATATCATACCAACCAGACTGGGCTGAGGCAAACCCCAACCAAAAGATATCAATAATTCAATATTTTTGTAAAAAATTATTTTAAAATAAAGCTACATCTTTAAAATAATTAAAAATCTTAAAAGATCCCCTAATATAAACAAATGTCCAGTGTTCATTTATTCTGACTGCCCTGATAATCTCATGGAAGTTAATGAAGTATTTGTTCAAATCGGAATCCAAATAAAATCCACACATTGCAATGAATAGAAAGGTCTCTTTTCATTTACACAATCTTCCTACCTTTGTTTAATCCTTACAGTTTATGTGTGGAAGCAACCAAGTCTTTTTTCCCACAGTATCCCACAGTCTGAATTTTGTTGATAGCATTCTTGTGCTCATTTTTAACATGTTGCTGTGTTTTCTGAAAACTGGTACTTAGATACAGAGGTTCCATGGATTTATTTATGTATTCATTCTAATGTTTATTTTTTAAAGATGTTATTTTTCTATTTTTAGAGAGAGAGGGAGAGAGGGAGAAAGAGAAGAAAAAAAACATCAGAGCTGGAGAGAAACATCAATCCGTTGCATCTTGCATGCCCCCCTCCCGGGGACCAGGCCACAACCCAGGAGTGTGCCCTGACCCGGAATCAACCAGCACCTGTGTCTTTGTGGAACGATGTCCAACCAACTGAGCCACGCTGGTCAGGGCTGAGGTTGCAAAGATTTAGATTATTCTTTTCATTAAGGACGCTTCCTATACAGTAGTGAATACATCTATCATGAGCTGCGTAAGGCTGGCTGTCTCCTCTTTGCCTGTGTGTGGCATTAGCCATCATTGATGCTCAATGCCAACATCATTATTTCCACAAGGACTGCAAAATGGTGATGCTTGATCTAATTCTACCACTTTTTCTTCATATTTTATCTGGTATATTTCCATAAAAGGAGCTTATCAACTATTTAGTGCAAATGGTGTAAGAAAAGCAGAATAAAAGCTTGATTCCCTTTTGTTTCTAAGCATTCACGTTTATGCCTTAGCATTCATTCTAATATACACAAATTAAGTGTTTGAGTCACTCTAAACTCTGGAGTATAAACATGTTTGATGTGTTTCTAACCCATTCCAGCTATTATCACTGATGCCCATTTTTAGCTAATGGGAAGCCCCTACATGTTGGCATGAGTTCTCGTGGCATATACATTATAGTTTATTCTGCCAGTTTAAGACTATTTTTAAATGAAATTATAAAGTATGTAATCTTTTGTGTCTGGATGATTCCAATCTTCATAATGTCTATGAAATACATCCAATTTTTGAGCATATCAGTAGTTCACTTTGTTTTATTGTAGACATATATTCTACCCTATGAATTGTAAAGCAATTTATATATTCAATCACCGATTGATGAATACTGATAATCCCACTTTGAGACTGTTGTGAAGAACATTACTACTCTGTCAGTCTTTAAATTTCAGTGATTCAGGAGTGCGAAATGCTAACTCGATTTGTATTTGCATTTCTCTGGTGAATAATGATATTGAGCATCTTTTCAAGTGATTATTGGCCATTTCTTTATCTTTTTTGTGACATGTCTATTCTAATCTTGCACATTTTTACTAACATGTTTGTCTCTGTATTAAATTGGAAGTTAATTATATGTTCTCTGTATAAATGTGTATATATATTTAAATATATATTCTAAAGGAATATATATATATATCCAGAAGAATATTGAAGATATAAAAACACCATCAAAAACCTGACCTGCACTTGCTTTTATGAATTTGTAATAGCTTTCTATATCTCCTGCAATAACCTTTGTCGTGAATTCTGTATGTCTGACATTAACATATAGCCACTCAATCTTTCTTATGGTTAGTTTTGTATTACATATATTTCTCCCACTTTTATTTCAAATTTTCTGACTTTATATTTGTAGTGTTTTCTGTAGATACAAGGTTGAAGTCTGTGACCAGTCTTGAAATCTTAACATTTAAATATCATGTTTAGACTTTCATTTGATACATTATTAATATGGTTGGGTTCTGTTTTTTTTTTTAATTTCCCCCATGTACTTTAAAACTGTTATTAGTACAGAAGCATTTAGGATAGCTATGTCTCTTTTATAAATTGACTCCTTTATCATTACGTAACTGTCTCTCTTCATATGTTGGTAATACGCTTTGTTTTGAATCGCACACCATCTGATACACATGTTTTGTGCTTGCATGGTACATCTCTGTGACTCTTTGTGTGTGTTGATATGTCGGAGTACATGCTGTCCTGCGTAATTCTTCATGTAATTTGTTTTATTTGCTGTGTTTTGGTGTCTTTTTATTTGCTGCCTTTTTATGAGGATATATCTTTTCTTATTTAAAAAGGTATTTTTCTTCCAGTTTTTATGTTTATTTTCATGCTTTTATCTAGCACCATTATTCCCTTCTATTTTAGATACTCTGTATTAGTTCCCTACGCTAAGCAGTATGAAAAATAACTAGTAACCCTCCTCTCTCTTTCATGGACCTAATCTGAACTAACACCCTTTTATCATCTGTTAATTCCTATTAAGCAATAAGTGAATCTATTCTCCTTTCCATACAGTATGCACATCTCTCATTTTTAATAGTTGTACTACGGTTATATTTTTAAACATTCATAAATTTATTCCGTGCTTGCATGTGCCCTTTTTCCCTAAGTTGTTGCCCTCATCTCCTTAAGTTACTCCCAGTTCTGCAGGTTAGTGTCTATGCCATACTCTCAGAATTCACGTTCTCCATCTCCATTGTGGAACTGCTTGTCTAACTGATTTAAACATAAACCTTACACGGTCCTTATTTCTTTATTTCCTGAATGCTTTTCACAGTTTGTTGTTTTAGTACTTAAAGGCCGGTTTGGTCAGATGTAAAATTCTTTGCTTCCATTTTTCTCCCTTTAATTATCTCAAAAATAATTTTCCATTTTCTTCCATCACAACATAATATTAAAAAGTCTGATAATGCTTATCTTTCCCTTATAAATGACCTAAAGTTCTTTCATTACCTATGTACTTTTTTTAACACAAAGGTTTCACTATATTTTATCTCAAATTTGGTTGTTACCACTTTCCCCAAGTTCATTGTACATCCTTTCGATATACAAGTTCAATATTTTTTATTGCAGGACTTTTTTCTTATATTATAAATTTTAGGATCCTTTTTGTCCCATTGCTTGAGTTTTTATAAGGAGAATCATTTTATACATGTTTTATGTTCTTTCCAATCTTCTATATCTACCACTCACTCTTTAATACCTTTTCCCCAATTTCTTAAAATTTTTTTGCATATTCCATTTTGTATTTAGTTTAAGGCATCATCCAAGGTATTTATTTGGTCTTTTTAAAGTTCTAGTTTAGACCTACATTTCCAAATTATTTTATATTTTATTTTTAAATCTTTCATGAGTTGTGTAAAATCATTTTAGTAATCTTTTTTTCTAAACATCTCTATCTCTTTGCCTGTTTATCCAAATCTGGTTGATTTGTTTATTCTTTTAGTTTCCATTGTTTTAAATTATTTTCGCTTATATTGAAACACTATTTCATCATTTGTGAAAACCATGTTCTCATCGTTATCTTTTTCCTTTTCATTTGAATGAGATTTTACTGTAATCCTTTATGTTGCCTATGGTATAGCAAGATAGGATTCCAACACTAACAATAAAGGAAGGGCCAGAATAGCTTTCCAACATTGGTGATTTTGGACTCTGCTATTGGCATAGTAACAGGTTCAAAAATATGGCCTTCAGCATTTTTGACATCTGCCTCCTCTGCTCCCTTGTCCCATATTTTCTGGTTATTTTATTTTCTTCATTCTTGTCCTTCTTAGGTCGGGTTCTAGTCTTTCACATTCTAGAGTATTTCACATTACAGTCACTTCGTAGGGCTTGGTACTGGGAAAGAGCATCAGTGCTCAGTTTGGCATTTCTGCTGTCCTCCTGTGTTAATTCCTGAATTGAAGCTTTGGAAGCACCCTCTCAGTTCAGGCCGCTGCCCCAAAACTTGGCCCCCTGGACGTCCCGTGCTACCTGGGATCCTGGGCTGCATTTCAAGTCATTCGTTAAAAGCAGAGGTTTCCCTGCTGTAAAGACCATCAGAAGTCACTTTCCTTCTCTCTCTTTCTTTCTGCACAGCCATCAACACCAAACGTGACTTATTGCTCTTGGTAAGTGGCTAACATTTATATCTGGATTCTTGGAATATAACTTTTATAGATATTGAATATATTTATTAAAATTTTGTTAGACCAGTCTGGGGTTTGGTTTGGTTTTTATGGAGTTGGGGGTGTCAAATCTATACCATAGCTGAGCTATCTTCTCCAAAATGCTGTTTTCTTTTATCTGTATATCTGTATATATTTTAATGCTGCCACATCAACATAACTGTTTTATTTTATACTCTTCTTTGATGTCCTTCATAGTGTTCTGCACACCAACATCTGAGTAGCTGTTAAAGTGGGTGTTAAGGAGAATGCTTATTAGCATTGGTGGAAAGGTACACAGGATTAATAAGAGAGGTCACAACCTCGGTGTCCGTGTTCACATTTTAACCATTTCTTCCACAGTATATATAATGTATCAAAAGAGAAAATATGCAAGTGTATTTTCCCCTGCAAGACAGGAAATACGGCACTAGAGGGAAATGCAAATTTTACTCAAAATCCAACAGTACATCAGGTAAACTGTTAAGGAGATACCCATCCCTTATTGATCCTCGCTCTCTCTTGTTTTTTTGAAGCAAGTGGCAGGAAAGCTAATTTATGACTTTGTTAAAACCAAACAAACTGCACTCTTAGAATGACCCTTAGTTTTAAAATACAGCATATGTTTGCATTTTATTCCATGTTAAAATTTCCCCTGAAGGAGCCAGTCACAAAACATTAAATGTTTTACTGTACTTTTAAAAATAACACAGTTGCTAATAATCTCCCTAACATTGCATTATGTAATGTTGTATTCAGAGTCTCCAAAGCCAGGTGAGAGAGGTGTAAAATCTTTGATTTAAAAAGCATGGAAAACAAACTCCCTTAAACATGGTTCATAAGCAGATGTGACATTTCCCTTGTTGGAGATATTTTCTCGATTTATAGAATCATCACGAATGAGGGCCACAAAACCAAAACCACTTACTTTTAGAGATACCTTTGCAGAAAAGGTCAGGGTCTGTATCAAGCCATTCAGGATGCCATTAGTCTCCGGAAAGGAAAACGTGTTTCACACAGCGATACCTTTGTCATCTC
>PVKM010053395.1:0-10412 GCA_004027735.1 Carollia perspicillata | reverse complement strand
GAATGTTGGGAGAGGTTTTCCAGTCTTCCTGTCTGCTCATCCCTCTTTGCAGCCGTCCACAGGGATGCAGGGAAGCCTTGACTTTTCTCTTTTCCACCTTGTGTGTGCGTCTCGGAACCCACTTGTTTTTCCCGTATAAAGTGTTGTCACTAGAACACGGAGTGCTTAGCACAGAACCTGGCACCTAGTACGTACTCGGTAACTGTTTTTGTTAGTTATAGCCGTTCTTAACTGTCATCATTATTTTACTTTTCTGCTCCGATTAGGCAACAACGAATATTTTGTTTTTATTGACTTATTTTTTAACAAGGTCTGATAGCAGTATTAAAATTGGGTTCTATGGCACTTTACAATGTGTACTTTTGCTAACTAGGTTTAGGATTTGAATGTATTTAAATATCATTTTATCTGATTTGGTGAATGTGTGCTGCTCACTGAGCTGATACAGTAACTCATCTCTTTTCAGTGTTACTTTTTGGTGCAGGCACAGGGGAAATTTTAGCTACAGTAAGCTGTGCTGCATCTTTGGGAGGATAATCTGTGTAACGGAGGAGATCGAATGCTTTGTAAATGTCACATGATGAGAATTAAAGGCCATGAGTATTTACACTGGAAAATAGTAGGAATATATTTTAAAATTCTAAAATATCCCCTGTATTTTATCAACAGATAGTGGTGTCTCATCTCTTACTGCTTTTTTTTTCTGGTACCTAATATTTAGAACAATATGAAGGTGAGATGGAACACATCCTTAGATCTATGTCTTAGTGCTGACGGGGGCTGCAAGGGTGTGTCTTGTTGCCAGTGTTGAGGAGGGTGTGACATGGACGGGGAAGTGACCTCTAGGCCATCACTGGAGAAGTCTCTCTGAGCTGCTGCCACACAGAGAACGCAGTTTGAGGATCTGGGTCGGTGTCTGAGAAGGATGTAGGGCTTGTCCCCAGACTCCTCCGAGTACACCCTGTGACATAGGTGGGATGTAAATTCAAAAGGTTCTCTGCCCTTCTGGGCCATCCCAGCTCTGAACAAGAGTCCGCACTGAGCGGGATGGGTGGGTGCTGTGGGCAGGACCTAATCGGACCTGCAGTGGTTCAGTACTTCAGGTTTCAGGGCAGTTCCGGCCTCCTTGGGAAGGGAAGGCTCTCCCTTTGAGCCATGAATGGACCCCAGGAATGTCGGCCTGCCTCCATTCCTTAGTCAGCTGACCACTGGTTGGAATGTCCTTATGTATTCCGCCTTAATGGTGTCTTCACTCGGTCTTCCTACTAAAATCTCGATGTAGCCCCGAATTGGCTCTGACTCAGTCATCGGTGACAATATAAGGTATCAGGCCCATTAGGCAACATTTTTGTGTATTTTAAGGACACAGAGTAGGGTGCTTGTGTGAGCACATATAATATCCAACAAAGATCAGTATTTTCCACAAGCGAAAACTGTCATTGCCTGGCAGTTAAAGAAACAGAAACACAGAAATCTCAAACTGAATTAGATCAGTTTTAATCCTGATTGCTTGGAGATTATACACACACACACGTATTTATTTCTATGTATATATATAAAACTACATATTTATATGTATATGTATATAAACATCAAGTACCTATAGCCAAGAACTCTTAACACTCCTTAAACAAATTGTTTTACTTTATTGATTTTTAATTTATAAATTTTTTTAATTTACACATTTTTATTGAAGGAGAGAGAGAAACATTGATCTGTTGTTCCACTTACTTATGCATTCATTTGTTGATTCTTGTGTGTGCCCTGACCAGGGATGGAATCCACAACCTTTTTATAGCAGGATGACGCTCTAACCAACTGAACTACCCAGCCAGGGCAAGAACCTTAACACTCTTAAAGCACTCTAAAACCATTGTGGATCAGATACAGTAAATAGATAAAGATTTATGTCTGCAGCTGTGAAAATATGACTTGATTAAAGAGACTTTAGTAATAATCACCTAAAAGACCACGTTCTACCCCAGTTCTATCAGGGTTCTCTAAGAAGCTCAAACAAATCCTTTAAAGTATAAGTTGATACAAGAACAGTGAAGTGGAGAATAGTTTGTGCCAAGAAATATGAGTCAGAATGTAAATGACACAAAGGCAAATCATTTACTGCATTTTAGAAAATAGAAAGTTTTCTTGAGGGTTACTTAAGTCATTTATTTTACAGGAAAGGCAAAGATATGGTCTAGAAGGACTGAAAACTGTGCATTATTCATTCCAACCATATGAGTAAGGCAAGTGGGCAGATATTATTTATACAGCAAGCTCCAGAATTCCTACATCCGTGGGTCAGCACAAAGGCTGACTGGCTTTCTCTAGCTCCTGATTCTCTGGCACATTTCAGAGATTAACTCTGATGACAACACTGAGTCATCAAGAAAAGCATAGACTATGTTCAGTACATAGAATTTTCTGAAGAAGGGACCTGTGCAGTACATTCTAGAACTTCTGTTGAAAAGGGTTTGAATAAAACAACATTTTAATATCCCAATATTTATTTTGCCTCCTCCCAGCACGCCCCCAATTGGGAACCTGGCCCACAACCCAGGCATGTGCCCTGACCTGGAATCGAACCTGAGATCTTTCAGTTCACAGGCCAGCACTCAACCCACTGAGCTATACCAACCAGCGCTGGGTTGTTCTTAATAAACCGTTGTCCTGGCTGAATGGAGAGTGATGACCAGTGTGGTCATCAGAGGACAGTTGACAGTTCTACAAGTCAAGGTTGTTTGCATTTCCTATGAATAGTTTGAGGATTTGCTAATATCTTTTACTTACCGAACAATTATTTATTAAACACTTTGATTACGTGTCAGTGTTTAAAATACGTGCTGAGTGTTTAGGACTGTCTATTCAGCTGAATGAGAAATTCGAGAGAAGAGATCTCAGATTTTTCTCGATTAGTTGAATAAGCGTTTTTACTTGTTTATCATTCAGACCTAAGCCAGGATGAAGTATATTATTTACTTGTATTGAGATTTATGAACTTAGAAACCAGTGGGAGATTCTTGAGTAACTTAGATTTTGAGAAATACAACATTGAATTAAAATAGGGTTTGCACTCCTTTTTAGCTACCTCGTCTGTTCTAGACAGGTCATTCACTTGTTTTCTCTGCCTGCTGATGACATTCCGCGTGGCGCTGTCTCACTGCGTGCCCAGTAATTGCTGGGACTATAGCGAGTGACTGCTTTGGAAGCAGCAGGGCCCTAAACCCAGTGATGACTGAAGCATCATGAGGAAGCATGGCTCCTGCACGTCCACATGTAAATGGGCTCTGACTCCAGACTACCAGTGCCTATCTGTAATTTCCGTGTAATTTCAGCATGGAAATAATTGCTGGCTCAGAGTGTAGCTCTTCATTCTTTTTTGGTCTGTGGTATCAAATAGAGTTCCAGGGAACAGTAAGCATAAAGGCACATACACTGTACTCAAAGCCTGATGAAATCTCATCTTCTCAGAATGACTTACCGGGGAAAACCTGTCTAATACTACCTTTTAGCTTTTATGATGATTTAGGAAGGTTGTTAAGGATGGATAGGGATAGAGAAATCAGTGTCTTGACTAGACAAAGGAAGTATGGAGACATTTAAATGGTTGATATTCTGTAAGTAGTATATTTAGTTCTACTTACAAATTGGCCAAGGCCCAAGAAGTTAAATTTTCATGTGTGCCAAATTATGAGTAAAAAGTTGAGGAATATATAATTATTAGCAGAGAGTGACCAAAAAAATCTATCGTCATGGAAGAAGGCACTCTGGTACCTACTTCTACCAGAGTTCTATCAGGTCATGAACTCCAAAGAAATATAGCTCACACTAGGTATAACCTTGAGTATTACTCTCAGATTCTCAGTGTTGTAAAGTTTGACTAGTTCTCGAAGAATCATAAAGGCATAAACAGCAGATCACCTTCGTGGGAGTTCTTATATGTGGAAGCAATTTGCAGACTTGAGTTATAGCTAAAGAAGTAGATTTAAACATTTTCGGTCCTTATTATAAGTAATTTTTTTTCTTGTGATTACAGCATCTTCACAACTATATCACAGTGACCCTTGGAGTTCCTGCTTGGTGTTCTTATGTCATTTTCATCATAGCCACCTTGATTCTCGGCCTTCTCATGGGTCTGGTAAGAGAGAATGCCAATCTCTTTTTCTGTGTTTAAAGTCAAATGGGTTTCATGAAAAACTACGGAGCAGCCAAGAAGGAAAAAGCACATAAACGAACATAATTTTGTGCATAATCTAAGCAGTTAGGTAGTATTTGCTCGTTTGATTTGCTTTCGATAGTAATTTGAGATACAATGGAAAATTCATTAAATCATTACTCCCAATCCTGTCCCATAAATATTATGAAGATGTGTGCTACCCAAAATGTAGGCAGCGATGGAAGAAGAGAGAGAGGCCATATTTTAATTGATAGTTTCCAAGGCAGCCCGTCAGCTGTGATAGCACACATTGCCGACCTGACGGGAGCAACGTGGTGTGAAGGCCAAGGCTGTGGTTTTGTTCTCTGAATAGACGAGATGATTTTTTCTCGTCCGTGTCCTCCACTTAAACCTGTAATCCTGGCCAGCTACTTATGCATACATGCTGGTTTTCCCACGGTGGACTTTATCAGATAACGTGATGACAAACACAGTCCACATTGTGAAAAGAAGTAAGATGCAGAGCACATTAGTGTGTCTTCTCTGAGTTTGACAGTCAATGTCTAGTCAGTATCTTGTGTTTCCTCCTTAGATATTTTAGGAAGAGTTGGAGTAAGTAATACATTTATTTAACTGTATAGGTAACCGTAAGTATTTTTGCATGTTTTACTCTGGTGATAATTTTTTAATGTTTCTCTTTGCCTACACTCGATCAATTTGATTGAGCTTTAAATTAATTAATATAAATTTTAAAAGCCCTTAAACTATATATCAATCACATAGCTTCTAAATGCTATATAATGGGAATAAGTGATGATTAGTAAAATTTTACATAAAAAGGACAGACTTTTAGTTAAGGTTATCTTAAAAGCCTTTCCTTACAGTTTATAATGAATTTTGGCTCTTTAGCAAAGTCTTTTTAAAAATAAAGTTAAAATACTAGCAGTTGTCTTCATAGCAAGTCCTAAGTTAGTATGACAAAGTCCAGGGAGCCAAAGAGGCTCAATTGTACTTTGCCGTGAGCACGCTTACTTCCTGTTCTGGTTTATATTTGAGATTCGACTGCTGATGCTAACCTCATGGGTGGGGGTAGGGCTTAGGTGTCCTTCATTAGGTCCTAGGGACAGTTCATTCTGATGCATTAATCTTACTGCTATTAACATGTCTCTAATACTCTAGCCTAAAAGGGTTTGACTTTCTATACAAATTTGACTTTGGATGTAAATGTGTTTCTCCCATCTACTTTTCTAGTGGTAGGTTTTTCTTGTGGTGTATGCTGGAGCCACACAAGTAGGAGGTCCTTGTAGGGGGAACAGCATGAGATCCCAGAAGATTCCGAGCTGGAGTTATGGGGATTGTAGGTTGAGTGTGAGCCTATTGCAAGACCATTGAGAAGTCTTCTCGGCATAAAGAGTTTTAAAATCTTATCTTTGAGGTTGAATTTAAGCTCACGAAAAAACATCTGGCCTGCCTATGCCCTAAGTTCATTTGGAAACTTAGATTCAAATAATCAGTACAGGAAGGTTATCAGAGGCTTGACCCAAAGGAGGAAGAGAGTTGATTCAAGACTGTTCAAGCGATTAAGTGATATGTTACTTCTCTATAAGAAGTTGGGAAGAGAAATTTTTTTAACAAAATAATAATTTCAAAATAGTAATAGACTCAAATTGTTTAATACATTTTCATCGAATAGCATACACGTATCTCTACTTAAAATGCCTTTTCTGCAGCTCCAATATGTGTTAAAACACACAACACGAGAATTTTTGTCTAGAGTGAGATCTCCAGGGGTGCCGGTTAGCACCTCGTGGCATCTTCGCCAGGGACTGGGGCTGAACATAGAGGCCAGGCCTGCAGCCGGGTGAGGCTGGGTCCTGCTGACCGTGAGGTTCTCCTTCCCTCTGAGAGCGTTTGTGCCGTTGAACCTGTGTAGAGGCTGTGAGCGGCAGGACAATTCCTTGGAAAAGAATTTCCCGATCAAGTCATTGTTTCCTATAAGCCTGACTATTAACTTTCCTATCTGTGCCTAATTTTAAAAGATGGGAAGTAAAACAAGACCGCTAGCTTGGTTTTTGTTTGTTTTCTTGATTGAACCTAGTGATGGTTGAGGTATTTTACTAAATGTTGTTTTCACATGTAAACAAAGGGCTTGGTTTTAGAGATCAAGTATATAGTTTGGATTTTAAACCAATATGGAAAGATCCCTAAGTACCAAATCACTCTGGCAGCATTGTTTCCTGCCGCTGTAACTGCTCTGCAGGGTAGGAAAGCATCGCGCTAGACAAGGAGAAAAGCAACGGAAAACACAGGCAGCAGTGGTTTGCCTCTATTGTTCACTCTCCATCTCGGTTGGTGTAGACACTGTCCATTGTCTCGGCCAGCGAGACAGTCAACGGGGGTCTGCTGGTGTACCTGTAACGGATGAAAAGGGACGGGACAGGAGGCGCGAAAGAAGGACAGCAAGTCAGGAAGTTCCGATCAAGCTGCAACTTTATTTTTGAAATGTGCTTGTATTTATAGGGCAGGGTAAAGGAGGAAGCCTAGGGGAGGGGTTATCTCTGATTAGCGAGGAGGGGTTATCTCTGATTGGCGGGGAACGGGCGGTCTGATCTTGTTGCTAGGCTGCTCGTTCTGTGTCCGGGAGGGGGAGGTCTTACGAGTCCTTGATCGCAGTATCCTGTTGTTTAAGCACGGCTCTTGCACCAGCCTGTCTTGGGCTGATCCCAGCCCCCAACAGTCCATATTTAGGTGCTTAGGTAGATTACCTTCCTGCATGCTGATGACCAGTGGCTAGCGCAGAGCCTCTCACTGCGGCCTGTCACTGCCCTTGAAAGGCAGTAAATCCATCTGCCCCCTCAGTTAGATGCGTATCCATCTGTACCTCCCTGGGTAAAAGCTGAAACCTGAAAATAAAAGCCTGGAAGGGAACATTCTCCGACGTACCCCGTTATTAAACAGTGCCATTCTGAGTCATTCCGCAAGTGACACATTCCAAGGGAGTGGCTCCCCAGGCCAGAAAATAGATCTAGAACTGAGAGAATGACAGAGTTCTATTCCCAGTTTTTGAAAAGGAAGACTTTGTAGCAGAATGACGCACTGTTGGACATAAAGCAGACCTTGATGCTGGGCTAGCCCAGACCAATTTTTTAAAGAGAGAGCACACCCGAGGGAGCAGTTAAGTGCCTTCTTGGGCCCCATAGCTAATGGGAGGCAAAGTTGAGGCTCGTGTCCCATAAGTCTCAATTCTGAGGTTCCTCGGTGATAAAAGTCCTATCTACTCACTGTAAAATCACATTCCCCCCCTTCCAGGTCTTGGTGGTAATATCAGAATGTTTCTGTGTGCCAGCTCCCCGGCATCTGTCTGAACACGACGGTAAGTATGATAAACTCACACAGCCGCGTTTTTGGAATTCTGCGCTGTGCCCTTTTGTGCTCACGTAGGTCGTGGATATTCCCCAGTTTGCTAGGTCACCAAACTGCCACCGCTCCCAAATTCCTTGAAATATGTTCTGTAGATAGACTTGAACAAAGATGCACTTTCTCTCTTAAATTAAGGAATATTTCACTATGGCAATTTCTCTATCCCTTTTAGCATATGAGTCAGTTGACACCTTTTTTCTTCATGACTGGCATGAAAAGGGAGGGAGGGGAACTCCCATGTAAGTCTCTCCTGTGTGCCAGTAACTATTCAAAGTGCTTTCTAAGAAGCATCCTTAAATCTTTGTATTGTTCCACACTGTTTCTGCGACCAAATCGCACTGTATTTGCATGTTTTCAATCCTATTTTTGAAACTTTGCATGAAGACTTTTATGAGACTTTGTAATCGTTGAATTTTATGTTAAAGTTTAAATAAGCTTATATTTCTTTTTGGTTTTGAAGTTTTCAAGGCTTTAAGATTTCCGTAGATACAGCACTGCACCACTGAAGCACAAGAATACCTATGAAACTTAAGAGAAACGTATTGTTAGGTGTGACTTGGCCTCCGCGCGGACATCACAGAGAGCACTCACACATGCATAGACAACGCAGTCCGCTGCGGTTACTGTACGTGACGCTTCTACACAGCTAGCCACAGAGCAGGTTTGTTTACGCCAGCATCACCACACACGCACGGGTAATACCGTGCAGCTGCTCATCACGAGGGCTGTGATAGGAAGTCTTCATCTCCGTGACAGTCTGAAGGGACTGCTGTGGTATACGCAGTACATCGTTGATTGAAATGCTGGGATGTGGAACACAACTATAATTAAAAGGTATATTGCGTTCCACAGAACTCTTCGAAGTAACAGAAGGCCAATTTAAAATAACTCAGGAGGAAAGAAAAGAAAGATTTATTAGCACACATAACTGACACTCCAGGGAGGTTCTAGATTCGAGCCCGGCCCGAGGGATGTTAGCTTTCTCTTTCCATGTGACTGACTGAGTGGCTGTCAACAGCAGTAGCAGTTGCTGTAGAAAGAGAGAAAGCCTTTCCTCCTGACTCTGGCCAGAACTGCTGGGGGACTCCGACTGGCCCAGCCTGTCGTGGTGAACTGATTACCATGACCAATGAGTGGGTCACTAAGTCTTCTAAAAGGTAAGAATACAAAGCATGCAGGACCTTTGCCATCCCTGACCACATGCTCTGCCAGAGTCAACACGGTCAGTGGAATCTTCCTGAGAGGGACGGAGAAGCCCTGGACCCTGGATGGGGCTGGGCCACCAACCAGTGGTCCGTCCTCTGTGGTAGCAGCTTCAGTATGGAGAAAACTGCCGTGTGCCCACCCCCTTTTTTTATTTCACAGGCAGACAGTCATTTCCTTGCTGAATGACCATTGCTTGTTCAGAGGCTGTTCCCCTCTCTTCCCTCTACAGAGCAGAATCAGATTTCCAAGGAGGCTCGGCGGGCCGACCAGTTGCAGGATGTGGAGGAAGAGAAAGATGACTCAAATGAAGAAGAAAACAAGGACAGCCTTGTAGATGACGAAGAAGAAAAGGAGGACTTTGGCGATGAGGATGAAGCAGAGGAAGAGGAGGAGGAGGACAACCTGGCCGGGGTGGACGAGGAGAGGAGTGACACCCGGGACCGGGGGCCTCCGGGGGAGGCCCAGGAGGAAGTAGAACCTGAGGAGACCGAGGAAGATGCCCCTGAGCAGCCCCGTTCACCTGACACAGAGGTGGCAGAAGACACACTGAGGCAGCGCAAGAGTCAGCATGCTGAGAAGGGACCGTAGGTTTAAAGACAGTGTTTCCAAGGATACAGAGCAGAGGGATATGTCAGCTTCCTCCTGGTCTTCAGTTTAAACCAAATCCTCATTGTTCCCTGAGTGAGCAAGCTTCTCTTATAAAAAAACAAACACACAATCTCTAGTCATGTGGTCTCATGGCATTAAACCTAGTATGTATATAAATGAGAATCTTTCAGGCACGACAATCAGGACACGTGGTGTTAGAATACGTTTGGGGGTTTGGGATGGGCACAGGTTTGCCTGCTTGGGGCTAGGGAGTCTGGCCCCGAGGAACTGCCTCCAGCCCTCAGGAGCCCCATTCATGGACAAGGCTGCGGGCCCCACGGTGACGGCAGAGCTGCTCGACCTGCTACACCTGGTCTCAAGTGTAGCAGAAACTGTGCTTCCTCTTTCGTTAAACATGTGTTTTTTGTCAAACTGTAGGAAACATCAGGCCTCCTAGTACAGTGTCCCTTTTGTAAAGTCAAACTGAGAGGGCCCTGGATATTGTAGAAACGAGCTCGGAAGCCATCCCAACTCTAAATCTCCTTCATCATGTTTTACTTCTTCCCTCGAGTGATTTCCAGCGTTCCCACCACGGGCCTGCGGGCTCCCCACGATCTTCACACCGCTGCAGTGAGAGGACGCAGGCAGCAGCCGGGTGGACGTCAGCTGCCTTTATTCAGCTTCAGGGTTTAGGTAGTCGAGACCCACAGCCATGAAGCTGTGACTGCCGAGCCTCTCGAATGCCGTGTTGTAACCTTTGGAGGTTCGAAGGAAGTAGATTTTACAGGAAAGAGTGTTCTATTGTTTTTTGCCAAAATGTAAGTTTTTTCAAAAAAGTTCTTTAAGCACTAGTTTTATTTTTCGACCCAGAAGTCCCCCAACCCCAGGTCTTGCCAGGACAAGGTAGCCTTGTGAAGAAAATCGAACACTCTGGTTTTGTTTCCATCTCCAGGGGTTCCCTGGTCTTTAACCACTTTAATAACTGAAAAACCACTTCTGGTTTTCCTTCACCGATGTCCTTTTGCGGAAACAATTAATGAAAGTG
>PVKM010053394.1:0-10039 GCA_004027735.1 Carollia perspicillata | reverse complement strand
GACAATGTTCCAGAAGCGGGACCAGCTGACCTTGCTGGATCAAAGGACAGGGTCCTCTGTTAAATTGCCCACTGCTCCACGGGGAGGTAAGCTGTTGGGCCGGCCCAGTTCTGTGCCTCATTCACGTAGGAGTGGAGAGGTGTCTGTGCAATGTTTCTAATCAACCCCATAGCTTGACCACCAATTATTTCAACAATGGAAAATATTTCCATAAAATTATGCTGATTACCAGGCTCTCCATGTGGTTTTAGATGGTGGTATTTGAGGGCTTACAGAAGCTGCCTTTGTGAAGTGAGCTTAAGCGGGATCTTTCAAATTCTAATGAACTCCTCTTGGAGACTTTATTATTGATTAGGGTGTTTCTAATCTTAACCAACTGTGACCATATTAAAAGAAGTATATACTCATATTCATAGATATATATATGTCATGCTATCTCTGCGGAAGGATTTTAAAGTTTTAGACTTTATAACAACAGCCAAATTAAATTTTTAGGAATGAGGGCAAAATAAGGACCTTGTAAGCATAATTTTCCCACGGGTAGGAAGAAGGAACAAAGGATGTCCTAAAAGAGGCATGCAAACGAAAGTGGAAGGAAGGTGTGGTGGGCAAGAGCGAAATAACACTTTTTATAGATGTTTACAAGAAAAATATAACTAAAATTCTGGTCATAAAAGTAACAGAGATTTGAGACTGGGTTAGTTTGGGAGGGAAGTAAAGCAAGCTAAGGTTGGGGAGGTAAAACACAAATATCAAATGACTATATTTAGTTTCAAAAGTATAAAGTTATTATGTGTTTTAAACTCTAAAGGGTAACTGCTGAAAGCATAGAAATAGAAAGCGAAACTTTTCAAACCAGGAGTGGAAAATGGTAAGGATTATTAGTGTGAAATTATTAAAAAAATGGACTAAAACACATACGTTAAAGGCATGGGAGAGACTTTTCAGGAGTGCAGATTGAGGGGTGACAGTGAGGATGGGGGCTATTGAGGCTTATGAAAAAAGAAACAGCAAACAAAACTACAGAACTACTAATTTTGCAGGGTGGGAGCATAGGCTTTTAAAATATCATTTGCTCTTCTTTTTATATTGTTGAAGAAACTAAGTCTTAAAACAAGAAAAACAGATGTTTCAACTTTTGGATTTTTGAGTGTAACCGCCAGGAGGCCATCAAAGGCTGGCGTACAAGACACATACACTAGAGAGTAAGGCCGGGAGTTTTAGTTGTTGTGTTAAGCTCGTAGCAAGTGCTCAATTAGTGCTTGTAGGTGCAAGCTGCACTCTGAATGCTCACTCACTTTCTTTTTAGGAATTTTGACCCCGCTGAACAACTTTCTTTCTCAAAAGGTCCAAGTTTGCTCTTGTCAATCTCTGCTGTTGCCTTTTGACCTGTCCCTTCTGAGGTCCCTGCCCCAGCACACACTGAAGTGATTAGAGCTTGTTTAGTGCATCTCAGAATGTCAGGCCTTCGAGTGTTTGCAAGTTGATTGGACCTGCAGAATCTTGCAAACATCTGCACGAATACAGGACAAATTCCTGGGGAGAACTGAGGGACACCTCCTCAGAACCATTCCTCCCCAGTACCAACCTGTGCCTGGGAAGAGAGCACACATGCTCTGCTTTCACCTACCTGGGCATAAACTTCCTGCCTCCCTAGGTGCCTATGGTGACCTTCATCTCTCTCTCTCTCTTTAAGATTTTAGAGAGAAGGGAAGGGAGGGAGAAAGAGAGGGAGAGAAACATCAATGTGTAGTGGCTTCTCGCATGCCTCTAACTGGGGACCTGGCCCACAACCCAGGCATGTGCCCTGACTGGGAATTGAACCAGTGACCCTTTGGTTTGCAGGCTGGCACTCAATCCACTGAGACACAACAGCCAGGGCTTCCTCTCTTATAAAAATGTTGTCATCCTGTGTCGTAGGGTGACACAGACACCGGCTTGCAGTGCCTGTGGCGTCATGGATGAGATATGAGACAAATTCACACGGACTACCAAGTCCTGTGGAGGAAAAGGGATGGCATGGCTACTCCCTCAAGGGGAGAGTGCCCTGACCTTTGCCCAGACAAGCTTTTGTTGGGTTTAATTTGTGCAGGAATACAGGTACAACTTATTAATCATTGGCAGGCAATAAGGATCAAACGATAGATAGCATACAGGGAACTATTAGGGCTTCTTCTGAGTCAGGGTCTATCAGCTAAAAGGCTACAAAACTTTGGGAAACAAACTCATTTCCTCCTTTGGCCTTTATCATTTAACTAAGAGCATTCCTAGCAAGGCAGGCTTCACAGGATTTTGCATATTCTTTCTCAGGCCTGATCATCCAGGGAGCCCGCCCTTTCCAGCACAGGGCTGCACTGCCCTCTGTCATTGTTTTAGGCTTAAGTCAGGCAGAGGAGGCAAGATAGCCAATAGCCAAGGAATTAGGAGAAATGAGGACTCAGGCTTCATCAAAGCCGAGGGGTGAGGGTCCATCATCCCCTTTTTCCATAGTCCCCCAAGTCCTTCCCTGGGGCCTCCTGATGATTGTGCCTGTCTTAGGTCGTTCTCCCCTTGGGGAATCTTACCCGTCATTGGTTAACTGATCAAGCATTGGGGGCTAGTTATGAAAAAAGAAGTAGAAGCGGCACTCCTGCCAGGGAGATAAGCTTTGTCTCCTTAGTGGCTTATGGTCCCAAGGTGGCTCACTTGGCCTTAGCCATGGGGGCGGTGACAGCTCCTGAAACCAGGCAGGATGGCTCCCAACAGTAGGGGACTGACCAGGACTCCCAATGTGCCTTCCTCCATGACTCCAACAGAGCCTTCACTGCTGGAGGAATAATCTTCTACCACTTAGGCTATCCCACAAAGAAAGGGGATACCGCAGAGCCTCAGGTCGCTGGAGGTGGTCAAGTTGGATGACCATCTTTGGGAGATGTATTTAGGCTGGAAGTTCTGGAAGGTTCCTTTCTAGCTCTGAGATGCAAAACTTCTGGGATTATTGGTGATAACCCCTATAATCAAGTTGATTCCTAGTAACAAGTTTGTGTATTAATAGGGAATCTCTAATTAACTAATACATGTTTCAAGCCAAGAATTTACTGGTGGAGATTCTGCGGTTCCTTACTTTGTAGCATGGTGAGGTTATTCTCTGATGCCTGGGACAGAAGTGCATTACAGGCAATTATGTATTTCATCTGAATACAGCCCTGATGCTGATGCCTCTCCTGGCATTGCAAAAATGACCAGGACTCCTCTGATGGAAAGCTATTTGCTTTGCAGTTAGCAAATAGATTACAGCTCTTTCTGAGCTCTTTCATGAGATGTCCAGAAGTTAAACTGATTCTATTGTTCCTTGAAAGTTAAATGCATATGGCATCATATTTGTATTTACTACATGCCGCCTTGCTTTATGAGTTATTTTTGGGTGCACAAGTTTTGTTTCCTCAATTTAAGTGTAGAGAGGAACTGTGTCTTGTGCTGTGTATCATCCACCGTGTTTAGCAGAGTTTCTACACAGGTAGGTAGGTGCTCAGTGGTCAGTCATTGGCTCATTAGCAAGAGCCAAGATGGAACTTGGTAGCAATTATCAAGGTTAAACTTGTTTTAAAGATGATGGTGTTTTCTGTCCATATTTTTTGCTCCTGTAGTTCCATAGTCTCCTTCTGTATCTTGTCCCACGTACTGCAGGATTACACATACACCCGTGCAAAGTACAAAACAGATCACAGTCAAGAATGAATTGTGGCAAAATGGCCTCAAACTAGCTAAAAGTCAAACACAACATGGAAGGGAAATTCAGAGTAAAATTAAATATTCAAACTAATGTCCCCCAAAGCAGATTCTAAGACAAGGATTTGAATTCACATAGTTTATCCGGAAGGTCACCATAGGAACCCAAACAGGACAGGATTGGGGAAGAGACAGAGAAGGAAGGAAGCCAGTAAGGGCTGCATAAAAGCCGGTTAGCACTGAAGGGACCCGGAGCTCAGTCTTGCGGGATAATGTGGAAGATGGTGTAGGGCTTCCCTAGGGTCATCCTAACAGGTAGATGGGGACACACAGGCAAAGGAGCTGGTATTGATTCACTAACTCTCACACCTATCACTGGTTTGGGCTACTTCAGGGGCCTTCCCCCCCGTCTCTCCCAGCTTTCCTAGGTGCTGGCTGAGTGTGCACCCCAAGATCAGAGGAAGAGCCCTCCTTAGTCAGTCACAGGGGTTCCCAGTAAGCAGTGTTCATTGTGTTGTGCGGAGTCTAGCTGAGAGGTATGCGGGCTCCGACAGGTGCACTGCAGGCGTGCACGCCACACTGTCCTGTGAGGAAATGCTAGTGTGAGGGCCGAGGTGGGGAGGCTCCCGTGGTCTCGGCCAGTGGCCCGTCTCTCCTTGGGACCTTGTTTGTCTCTCACAATTCCCAGCTGTAGCCAGTTAGCCTTGGCTCAGAAGCCATCTCCCGGTGCTCTGACCTAAGTCCTCTTTCCTGGGACTTAGGTCAGAGCACTTAATAGCCCACACTCTGGAGCAGCTGAGAAAAGAACAGTGGAAGGGAGGCTACATGTCTGCTGAGGTGTATTCGAGGAGGTACAGTTCCCACAGGCATTTGCATTTTCACAGGTGACTCTGTCGCAGAAGGGTCCACAGGATTCAAGAGAGTGTCTTCATGATGAGATTTGGGCACCGAGATAGTCCAGGGGTATGGAGGCATTTGTGGAAGGGGCTGCAGGGACATCACACAGAAGCAGGGAGCCCTCACCTGAGTCACTTCCTGGCCCTGCTGACCACAACTTCCCATCTTCCTGGAAAAGCACTTGGTGCAATCCCATTCTCAGATCACGTGGGCACGGCAGTCCCTGTCCCACTGGCCCCCCGCCCCATCCCATTGACTCTGCCATCCCTGGCTGGGAACAGAGTTTGGGGAGAGAGGGGTGCCCTCTTGGAGGGGCTCAGCTGGGTAGGAGCCACACTGCCTAATAGGTCTCAGACGACCTGGATTTGCTGTGCCCTGTATTAGTGGAGCGGGTCTCTCTTAGGTCTTGCTGGGGCAGAGACAGGAGAGTCTTCAGTGATGTCAGAGTTGCCTATTCCCATGGGCTTTTGGTCAGGACAGGTGACCGTTCTGTGATACAAAGTCTAGGAGCTGGACATGTGCCCCTCCTCACACAGAATGCCTACAACAGGCAATTGTGACCACCTTGAAATTCGTCCATTACTCTCCCATTTAATTATCACAACCCCCAGAGCTGATGTCTTGGTCCATTTCAGAGATGAGAAAACTGAAGCCCGGAGAGGTCCTGGGACTAGCTCTAGGTCTCCTGTGGAGGCGATGCCATCTGATCTAAAGCTCGTGGTTTCCTGCCCCCACGAGATTGCACAGTTCCCATGTGACAGGCTCCTAGTTTTGAAATTGGATACGATGGCAGTTCTATAGCACCATTCATTCTGCTTTATCCCTGGGAGTATACATGTCAAGTTCATAGATAATATATAAATTAGTATGTTGAGCTGATTCCCACCCTTCCAACAAGCCTTCAGTTCTGAGATCAGTAAAGCTTAAAAGAAAAGAAAAAGCAAACTCAGCCTGTGTGGGGGGCATGGACCTTGTGCTCATACGCACCCCTTCCCTGGAGTGGAAGCCAAGCATGAGGGCCCAGCTATCTTGTCACTAACGAGCTGGGATGTGATCAGACATTCAAGACCTGGCAAGGACCAGGTTGGTGCACTTGGATCCACGCCGCTGATTAAACACAGATGGAAAGGAAATTTCTTTTTCAGAATTGCGTAAGAGAAGAGGCAGAGAGGTGTGTGAGATGCTTCCCCTGAACCAAGGCTACGCCAGGGGCTGCTGAATTTACCCCAGGGAACAGCGGAGATGAAATCACACAGATGAAATTAACAGAAAAATAACCAAAGAAGGAAAGAGCAACAGTTCAACATGATCAGAAACAACTCATTGGCCCAACTCAGCATCTAGAAAAACATACCCCCTAAGAAGCCAGAGCTGCTGCCCACCCAGATGGCCCGTTAGTGCTCGGTGGGCGAAGGCACCCTTGCTGGGCGTGGTAGCTCCACGAGGGCTGAACCTCAGGCCCCCTCGCCCCTCCCCCAGTCCTCCTCCAGAGCACGCCCCTCACAGCCGTACACAGCGCCCTGGGTGCTTCAGGTCAGTGTGTCACATTTCTGGCCTTTTCTTGTCTCAAGTTTCCCTTTTTTTAAAAGGCTCTGTAGCTACTTTTTTTTAAATTTTTTTTTTTGGACTGTGAAGCTGCAGCCCCTGAGATGATATGTAGATAAAAGAGATGGGGATAAGAGCTAGAGAAAGGTTTAACAAGAAGAGCTTCGATAATGTTCAAAGCTCCTCCACCATGCACGGAGGGACCCCAGAGCAGGCAGGACGCTGCGTGACATGCCGTGGGTGACACGCCATGTCAGTGGGCTTTTGCTCAAGCTGGGGCCTTGCTCTGATGAGCTGGACAATCGGCGGACTGTTTGAACAGACCAAAGTAAAATATCAAAAGGCAAATTGGAGTCAGGGAGAAAATGAATAGCCCACGATCTCCAAGGGAGATTGCAGAGGTAATGACAAAGCAGTCAGGTTTTAAAAGGGAGCTGTTATTCCAAGAAAGGTAATTTTGTTCAACTTTCTTTTTAAAATGGAAAAGAGGATGAAGAGATCAGCACCAGCTAAATTATCACTGTCGGATAAAAGATAAATCTTTCATTAGGAAACATTTCTTTGCATGCCCTTTTGACATTGAAGAACATATTTGAGGTAAGGCTTTGGGGCTCTATCAAACCTGTTACATACTAAAGTAAACAGAACGACAATGTCAAGTTTTATTGGGGGAGAGCAGCCGTGAAAATGGGAGAACTTTCAGGATTAATAGTGTGTTTTCCCTATAGGAGCTTTGCTCTTTTTAATCATTTTTAAGATCTGTACTCGTGAGGGCTTGCAAATTCAGCAAACACAGGCTGGGATAATCAGAGGAACTGCCTCGACCCACTAGAAATTCAGGTACGGACTTCCACCCAGAGTCTCTCAATACCTGCAAAGCTTGGTTCCCTAAATAGGTTTCTGGTCCCAGGCCATTGCTGAGACCTTGCTTCTACACTCATGGGGCCTGCAGACCTCCCTGCCATTTCTCCCTCCAACTTTCCCGTCTCCTCTCTCCGCCCAGCCACCTGCAGGCTTAGCATGCTCTTCATTCTGGGGCCAAGGAGAAGGGATAAAAGAGCCTCTCATTGAGAGGGGGCACTCGGCCTAGTCCTGCTGGAACCTGGTGCTTCCACAAGATTCCTGCCGTCCTTCTACCTTCACATCTGTCCTCGATCCCTGCCAAGTTGGCCTGCGACTGACATAGTGTCCCGCGCCGACTGACATAGTGTCCCGAGCCACGACTGCTGCTTTCTGACTTCCCTAGGGCTGTTCCGAATCATCCATGCTCCCGACCCCCGGGCAAGAGCTCTGCCACTTAGCTGGAGCCCAGTTGTTACCCTTCATCACCACCCTTCATCAGCCAGGGCCTCTCTGCACACTGTCCGCTGGCTGCCGGGTGTCCCCCTACTGCCTGCAGCCGTGTTCACTCTACTCTCATGGACAAATATGGCCCCCAGGTCTTGCTTACAGAACTCCACTTCAGAAAGAAGAGTGCATGGCTCTTCATTTTATTTTTTTAAATTATATTTTATTGACTATGCTATTACAGTTGTCTTGATTTCCCCCTTTACCTGGCTTCACCCAGCACCCCCCAGTCCCTCAGGTAATGCCCCCACTGTTGTTCATGGTCATGGGTCGTGTATATAAGTTCTTTGGCTGCTCCGTTTCCTACACGGCTCTTCATTTTAAAGCTCTGTCATTAACACAACACGGACCCACCTTTTCTTTTTGTCTGCTCCATTCTCTGGTAGCTTAGACTCCTCATCCTCCACGCAGTATATTTTTCCCCAGGGCAGTATCAACATCGCCGGCTTGCGGTGCAGTGGTACCCCCAGCAGTGGTACCCCCAGAGCTGTTGTTTCTCCAGCGTTGGCAGTTCTCACTACAGCCCCAGGACGAGTCCGGCTCGCATACGACCGCGGAGAGGGGTCTCATCTCGCTGGGCTGTGGGAAATTGGGCTGAAGTGACTGAGTCTGCAATAGAGAGAAAAGGAACAGCTCCTTTTCTGTTCAATAAAGTAAACTCTTTATGGTGGAGTGAGCTTCGAAACCACAGAAGGCAGTTTGAGGAACTACTAAGAGCCATGGGGGAAACTAACAGGCTGTGTGACAATGAGAGATCCTGCAAGCAAAAGATCCAGAGGATTTGGTTTTGTAACTTTTTCATCCACGGCTGAGGTTGATGCTGCCATGGCTGCAAGACCTCATTCAATTGATGGGGGAGTGGTTGATCCCAAACGTGCTGTTGCAGGAGAGGAACCTGGAAAGCCAGGGGCTCAGGTGCGTGGGGAGAAGCTGTTCGTTGGCAGTATTAAAGAAGACCTGAGGAGCATCATTTTAGAGATTACTTTGATGAATATGGAACAGTCGATACCACTGAGACAATTACTGATAGGCAGCCTGGAAAGAAAAGAGGCTTTGGATCGGTTACTTTTGATGACCATGATCCTGTGGATAAGATTGCGTTGCACAAACACCATACCATCAATGGTCATAATGCAGAAGTAAGAAAGGCTTTGTCTAGACAAGAAATGCAGGAAGTTCGGAGTTCTAGAAGTGGAAGGAGGCAGCTTTGGTTTTGGAGACTCTCACGGTGGCAGTGGGAATTTTGGACCAGGACTGGGAAGTAACTTTAGAGGAGGATCTGGTGGCCATAGAAGTGGTCGCGGATTTGGGGATGGCTGCAGTGGGTGTGGAGGAGGACCTGGAGGAAATTATAATGGAAGTAGAAATTATAATGATTTTGGAAATTATAACCAGCAACCTTCTAACTATGGTTCAATGGAGAGTGGAAATTTTTGTGGTAGCAGGAACGTGGGGGGAACATATGGTGGAGGAAACTAGTCCTGGAGGAGGTGGAGGAAGAGGAGATTATGGAGGGAGAAGCTGATACTGAGCTTCTTCCTATGTGCCATGGGCCTCACTGTACAAATAGGAGAGGCTGAGAGCCCAGAGGTAGCAACAGCTTCAGGTTATCGAAATAATAATGTTAAGGAAACTCTTATCTCAGTCACGCATACGTGTGCAGTGATACGGCAGAAGACACCAGAGCAGAGGCCGAGAGCCATTTTGTGAATGGATTGGATTATTTAATAACGTTACCTTGCTGTGGAGGAAGGATTGTAAAAAAATGCCTTTGAGATAGTTTCTTAGCCTTTTAATTGCTGTTTATATCTAGTGGTCTTTGTAAGAGTGTAGAAGCATTCCTTCTTTGATAATGTTACATTTATGAGTTTCAGGTAATATGTGAAAACTTTTTAAAGATTGTTCTGAGAGTTTTGAAAAGCTATTAGGCAAGCTATTATCATGGTGTAATAAGACATAGCATTTTCCTTTAAAAACCATTTAAGTGCATGTGTAGAGTTAAGAAGCCATTGTACACTTATAATAAAATAATTCTAAAGGAAAATGATATACATTTTTTCCTACCAAGAGTGTTTGTCACTCATAGTGTATGTTTCTTATAATTTCAGTGACTACACTGGAGGTAGGGCCAGCTGTTTCTAAGTGTTCCCCAAGCGACTCTCGTAGAAGCCTGTGGAAATGGTTATTACCTCTCACTGTTTGCTGTGACTGTTCAACCAAGTGCGCGTTGAACATGTGAGTGTTGCCCTGTTACGCTAACAAGGTGAAGTCAGTAGAAGAGAGAGCGGTCAGGTCTTGAGTTCCAGACCAAAAGCCACATGTTTAATGTTTCGTTAACTAAAGTTTCCTATGGCTACTTGGCAATAGTCATGTGATAGAGTTCTGTCAAATCTTGTTAACTTCTAAGAATTGAAAAGGGAGACACTGGTTGGCTGGAGCAGTCACACTGGAGGAGCTGTGTTGTAAGAGTTTTAATTTGGTGGAAGGTCCTTTCTGCTGCAGGGTCATTTGTGACATTGACTTTGATGATCGAATTCACCTT
>PVKM010053393.1:0-10035 GCA_004027735.1 Carollia perspicillata | reverse complement strand
GTACGTTGTTAAACATTTTAATAATCTAGTCCAAATATATTAATTAATAAACATAACTAAACTATAACAAAAATTAAAAGGAAGAATAAATTCTTTAGATATTATAGACATAGGATTGATAGTACTTTGAAACTGAGTATTTATGAGGGATTACAGGAGAGAAGAGAAAAAAGTAGATGTTGATTAAAAACCTTATTTATATTAATGGTAAATGGAGTGTGATATAAAGACAATCATAGGACAGTCAGATTTTATTAAATTATGAGATTCATTTGGACTTGGAAATCAAGAGTACTGAGATATTGAATCCATAGTTAATATCATTTAAACCAAAGATTTTCAACTGATGTTCTAAAAGAATTTTTAGACCTGCAATACCTGTCCATCTAGTCAGGGGCACAAACCTCTTTTCCTTTAGACTGTGTAATAATAATAATAACGACAACAACAACAACAATGGCCAACACAACAATAGCCATCCACTGTGGATACTCTGTCTTTAACCATAAATATATAAGTCATAAATAAGTGTTGTTTATTATTGGTTACATTCTATGATAAAGTTGCATCTGACTGTTTTATTCTTGGTACCAGATATGCTTATATAAAATTATAGGTATCTAACTTTTTAAAAAGTCACTTTGGAAAAAAAAAGGCAGAAAATTACTATTACTACTATTTTTTTATAATTACTATTACTACCTATTTTTATCAGATCAGTAAAAATGCATTTGTGGGTGGGTATATACTGCAAAATTTTAGTAATCAGTTTGTGTGTACTGTGAAATGAAAAATGTGGAAAAATCACTGACTTGCCCTGGCTGGTGTGGTTCAGTCGTTTGAGTGCCCACCTGAGAACCAAAGGGCTGCTGGTTCAGTTTCTCAGTCAGGGCACACAACTGGGTTGTTGGCCAAATCCTCAATGGGGGTGCATGAGAAGCAACCACACATTGATGTTTCTCTCCCTCTCTTTCTCCCCGCATTCTCCTGCCTCTAAAAATAAATAAATAAAATCTTTAAAATAAAAGTCTCTGACTAAAAGTAATGTAGAAGACAGTTTCAAAAAGATTAAAATAAGATAATATAAGATAATGTCAAGTGTTAGGTCACATAATTCAATATTAGGACACTTTTATACATGTATGGTGTTATTAATGGCTTGGACAAGATGGATGTCATAGCATGTGGACAAGAACTCACAATGCTGAGGAGTGAATAACAGTGAAAAAAAAACACTGAGAACACATTCAGAAGAATGGTGCTACCCATTGACTGATAGTAAATTTCAGTATGACACATGAATAACTCTTAGAAATCTACTGCATGGCATAGTGCCCTGAATTAACAATACTGCATTGTATACTTAAAAAAATTCTACGAGAATGGATCTTATGGTGTGTTATCATCATAAAATAATAATAAACAACTAGTTTATGGTATAGGTAGTGGTGATGGCTTTATCTCCAAACTCATCAAGTTGTATACATTAAATATGTACAACTTCTTTTATGTAAATCATATTGGGTTGGCCAAAAAGTTCATTTGTGTTTTTTTTTTTCCTTAAGATGGCTCTAGTAGCACTTAATTGTCTTTGACTTCATTTCAAACAATGGTATTAGATTGTGTTGTGACAGCTGTCATGTAAGTGTGCATTTAAGAAAACTTTACCAAAATTTGTAAATTTAAGTAACCATTTTCACACTGAAAATGGAAGAAAACACACAAACTTTTCAGCATGTTATGCTTTATTGTTTCAAGAAAGGTAAAAATGTAACTGAAACACACAAAGATTTGTGCAATGTGTGGAAAAGGCACTGTGACTGACCGAACGTGTCAAAAGTGGTTTGCAAATTTCTATGCTGGAGATTTCTTGCTGGATGATGCTCCATGGTTGGGTAGACCAGTTGAAGTTGATAGTGACCAAATCAAGACACTTTTGAGAGTATTCAATATTATGCCAACAGGAGACAACCAAAACACTAAAAATGTCCAAATCAATAAAGTTATTGGTAAAAATGAAAAATATATCTTTTATTTTATGAAAAAAACAACTAAATGGATTTTGTGGGCAACCAGATAAAACAAGAAACAAACAGAGTTTTATTTTTATTGTTTTTGTTTCAAACAAAATAAATGAAAGAAGGGACTCTTAAAGAGGAGAGAGATGCTTTGGATATCACTTGTTATCTTTGAATGGTAGAATGTATTTGTATGATGACAGAACAAGTAAGCAAAAATTATGGAAAAACAGTTTAATATTAAATAAGTCAACTAAAACTGATGAAGACTATGGCCTATAAATAATTATAGTAGATGGATTCATACTTGAAAAATTCAGATATTTTTGTTGGTCTGAGATGTCAGAAAGCTCATAAAATACTTGATTTTGGCTCACAAAAATAGATGGAAGTCCAGAGCACATTAATATTCATGTACATAAATAAATGAATAAAGATGGACTGAACCTTATAGTTTCACATATTAATTTAGTTAATTCTTTTGAGCATAGTGCAATAACTGGTAGCAAAAATTTTTTGAGCTAAATTTGGACATAAAGATTATTTCTTTGAAATCAAATGATTAGATTTTCAATCCCACTCTTAGCAATTTTACATTGGGCAAGAAACTTAAATTCTAGCATTTCTTTTCTCTCCTATTAATGCAGAAAATGCTTGTGCCTGTTTCATAGATCATTGTGACAGGTACGTGACATGGGACCTTGTGCATTATAAGAACTCAATATATGGTAACAGTTTGTTGGTTTGTAGATGCCCAGATCTCTTTCAATCTCTTTTCTTTTTATATGGTTATCTTTATTAGTTCTCACAAACTAATGTCTTCTTAGACTTTACATTTCCAGGACTTTTATTACTATGTGCATGAAAAATGTTTTATGATTTTATTACACCAACAAAAAGGTTATTATATTAGGCCTTTTGATGAAGTGTTGCAAAGCTTGTATTCCCCCTTCTCTTTCTTTCTGAGTTCACAAAATGTGAGAAATATCACTTGCTTACTGTGGGATGTTCTCATCTTTCTCTCTGGATCTTGGTGCAAAACAAGAAAGTAGGAACAAAAACTACAGACAGTCTAACACTACAAAGAATCTTGCACCTACATCAGCTTTGGGCATCTTTGCTACTCAACCTAAAAAATCAGCAATTTGAATTTTAAAACCAATACCCCACTTTTACCCACTCTGGACTTCCACATTCATTGTCTTGATTGTAGGCATTTGGAATGGAGCTCTACAGATTTTATTTTTCAAATTAATTTTCTAGAACAATGATATCTAATAGGATTTTTGGTGATGATGCTAATGTTCTATACCTCTGCTGGCCTATATAGCAACTACTAGTTGCATGTGGATATTGAACAATTGAAATGTGATTGGTGTGACTGAAGAATAAAGTTTTTAATTTAATTTAATCTTAATGTAAAAGTAGGTTTAAGTAGCTACACATGTCTGGCTACTGCATTACACTGCAAAGTTCTAGAATTATTGCTTTAAACTTTCAAAATGCTGCTTCTAACAGCCATATCATTTTTTAAGCCTCTCTAAAATGGACGATTAGTCTTTAAACTGTGAATGTATGAACTTTCTACTTGAAGTCCTGGTTGTGGATTTTATGAAAAATGACTGATGTAATTGCTAGCCTTTTTAACCCCTGGTAAAGCCATAGAATTTTACTGACAATATAACTTTTTACACAAGCCCATCTGTATCACAAAGGGCTTGCAATTTCTATATTCATGCTTGGCATGGTTTGAATAACCTTAGCCATTTCATCACATGTATGTGTGTGCCTGTTCAAGTTGTGTTTGGGATCTGGGGATGACGGATATCAAGGAACACGGCCAGTGTTATGACTGAATTCACCTGCAGAGATTTCACATACCATCAAGGGGAGGCTCTAAGGAATTTGACAAGGAAATAACCTCTAATATCTAGGCTATGAGAACACCAGATTCACGTCGCATGTGCTTTTCACATCTCAGTGGTTATTTTAGTAATGTCCTTGTTCTTTACTTGATCAAAGAAAAGTTTGTGAACACTTCTGAAGGAAAATAAATTACAGAGCCTGTTAAAGTTGGCTTTTATTATCAAGTATATTTTGTATTTGTTTCCCTTTCAGAAATGTGAAATTCAGTCATATGTTAACTTTCTAAGATTAAAACAATCGGAAGAGAATGTTTTGACTGTTCCCTTAGGTCATTTCCTAGTTTGCTGTGGCTATTGTCTGTGCTTCTTTAATTTGCAGCCAACTTCTCACGTGTGTTGCACATTGCAGAGAGAGGCATATTGAATCCAATAGCTGAGGATGTCAGATTTACTTACACGGTTTGTGGGACAACTGCCTATGGTCAGCATTAAAAAAGAAGAGTGGAAGTCCTAAAACTTGGCTCTTTAAAGTTAGTTTAGATAACAGTATGGACCAGCCTAGACTATTCAGGAGATTCTCTGACCTAGGTTCTGTCTGAAGCAGTGAGTCCATAATTATTGCCTTTGATTCAGAATTGTTTTTGAAAAAGTTATCAATAAAGCAGGCCAGACAGCCACTTGGCCTGTTAACTGAGAATCTCGACAGTAAAACATAATGTGAGGTAATTCCTCCAATGAGGCCTTTGTCATGTTTTTGGCTTATAGACCTGAAGATCACAGAATGATAGTAGAGAAATATTAAGTGATTAAATCATCGAATGCAAAATGATGAGTGATACAGAATAAAATAGGTTCATGGAAGGAAGTTACTAATTCCATACAGCACTGAGGATACAGCCAAAACTAACACAGACAGTTGTCAGAATCTAGATTTGATATTAGAATTGCTTTATATTTGTTTTTTCATATATTACCTTTCCAACTTTTAGTAGAAATATGAAAAGAAAGGCTGAGTAATAAAGAGCATAGGAACGGAGCACCGACTACAATGTATTAGTAGGTGACTGGAGTATAGCAAATATAAGTGGAATTAGACTTAGATTTAAAGAGTTGTACACTGACATGGGGCTGAAGGGTGGCAGACCCTTATTAAGGGAGAGAGGCCTATTTATTCAACATTATGTGTGTATGTGATGCAGACTTTGCACAAATATTGAATTTTCCTGAATGAAGATGAGTAAATTAGCCTCTTTCCAGAAATAATAAACATGCTTCTTTCATTTTCTTTCATTTTAACATGATTGCATTCAGACAGCAGAATAAATAAACCAATATTCTTTGGTATGTTTGTTTACAGAACTTCCATAGAAATGCTCTGCAAATGGAACATGTGTGCAAGAAATTGCATCAAAATAGCATTGTTTTTCAATCTCAGCCTATCATCTCCCTTCACATTTCGAGCCTAATTTTTATCTGTTACTATTCTCCATAGCGTGAAGAAATATTGTAAGGAGTTTTATTCTTATGCAATGCTGAATTATTTACGTATATTTGGAATATTCTGTAACAAATAGGAGAGTAATAAAATATAAATGCTCTTTGCACCCATAAAAGAAAAACAGGAGGGATCTTGTTTATCCTGTTCCATTTTCAGGATAATGTCTTTTGCATGGGGTTGTCTAATAATTATTCCCACTATTTCTGAGAGCTCTAGCTATTCTTGAATATTGTGCTAAACCTGAAATATGAGCAGATTTCTCCCAGAAACAACTTGACAAATAAAAATATTTATATTTGAAGACTCTTTTGAACTTTTTAAAATTTGCTGAAATTTAGGAAATTCTGAAATCTATAAACTAGAAGCAGGAGCTGAACCAATTAGGGTTAATATGTTGAATGATGCCTAATTCAAGCACGTTTCTAAGGCTCATGTTTTTCTCTGATGCGCCAAACCAATTACTTCAGGGAGAATGAGAATGTTTTTTTTTTTATAAATGCCTGTGCTAGCCAAAATAAAATGTTAACTGACACATATAATACATGCTTTAATTCAATGTGTGCATTTAGAAAATGGAATCCATAAAAAATATTAGAGAAAAGTTATCTGACAGAAAGGCATTTTGCAATTTCTTATTTCACTGTGAATTATGTCCATTGATCTGGAATAGTTCTACAAGGTAAGTGGAAGTTATTATATAAAACGGCTAGTGACTGTTCATGGAGGGAAATGATAGTAAAGAGAATTATACGATACAATTCCTGAAACTGCAGTTGCACATTTAAGTTATATAACTCATGTCATGGGATTTTCCTTTCTCTTCTACACTTAATCAAAGGTTTAGAATGCATATACCAAGAGAATGAAACAAAGGTGGACTTAATTTAATTTGAGAATTCTTCTTTTAATTCTTACTTTTCAGCCTTAGCTCTGCTTACCTATTCAATTGCATAAAGTTTTAGGAAAAGGGATAAAATCCTCCTAAATTCTGAACTCCACAAGTACATTAGAAATGTTAGATGAGACAGAACCAAGCATAGAATCATCCATGAGTCTATCATAACCCCTGTTTTATCTCTTTATAAAACAAAACTAATAAGTAAGAATACTTATTTTCATGTCACTTGGGAAGTTAATGAGAAATAAAATAATAATATCAAAAGTCTAATCACCTACTTCTCATTCAAATAGAAACAAAACTTGTTAAGATTGAACACTGGAGGTAAGGACATGAAGGTTTATTAACCTCTCTGTTCCCACTGTGCATGTTGAACTCTCCCTCCAACATTGGGTTAGTATACACATCAGCCAGACATCTTTAGTTCAGGAAAATAGGATGTTGATTAATAGTCGATATACATTTGATATTATATATAATATAAATGCATAGTGCCATATATAATACTAATTTTATATAATAATAGAGCTAGTCAGCTAAGTTGCTTTCATCTCACAACAATGTTATGAAATAAATGCTTATATTTTAAAGTACTATATTCTGAAGTAATTTGTAATGAAAATAATAACAAATGCAGAATATATATCATATCCTTAGTAGAAGTGGAAATTTTACAATTAATTTCTGTAGAAACCAATTTTGATTTTCTCCTAAATGATATATATTCAGTTTATTATTATGAGGTGACATAGCTTTCTCTCTGAGGTCAATGATCTTCATATCTATGTTATCTTTATTAAATGTGTCCCCTTTATGTGTATGGTATTTTTCCTTTTGTGTATTAAGAACCAGAACACGTGTTTTAAAGGTCTATTACTAAGAGTAGTACAAGGTAAAAATAGCCTCGTCTTTTTGAAACATGCTAAGTGGAGAGTCAACTTTTCTCTTCCCTAAGCTTATTCAATCCTTACATTACTTCCTCTTGTCTCAATACTTTAAACTTCATCTATAAATTATCTTTTCCTAATGTAACATTTATTGGATTACCAAATTCATATCTATAAACTGTATTTGAAATCTCCAAATCACATGTCACATACCCACCTGATATTTAACATGTTTCAAAGACCCCACATTTCACTGCCCTTGACAATCACACTGTGCAAATAGTCTGTACTGATTTCCACAGCATTCGTGCAATCCTATTGTTTTTCTATTTGGGGAAAGGGAAAGCTAGATATCATTAGCTTCTGAGTACAGAACAGTTTTGGAAAACTAAGGCCCTTTTTACACCTTTTCCTAGTGTTTCTGTTGACAAAGAAGGGTATTAAAACATGAGTTTCACACCTGCAATGCACTACCCCTCTGTGTCATGAGTGTGTCATAATCATGGAAATGTCAGCTGAAGGGCAGTAGCTTCCCAATCACTGGACTGCATCGATGCATGCCCATTCTCCAGCTCCCTTGGTATCTAGACATGGTTACACTGACTGGATACGAATCAGCAATTCTTATTCTATTGATGCCTGATGACAGCATGGATGGCACTGGAGAGCATTATGCTAAGTGAAATAAGCCAGGCTGTGAAAGATAAATACCATATGATCTCACCTCACCTATAAATGTAACCTAATCAACAAAACAAACAAGCAAGCAAAATAGAACCAGAGACATGAAAATAAAGAACAAACTGATAGTAACTAGAGGGGAGGAGAGAGGGAGACAGTGGGGGATAGGGTCAAGTCAAGGAACATGTATAAAGGACCCATGGACTAAGAAAATGGTTGGGGGAGGATTGAAAGTCTGAGATGTGGGGTGAGTAGCACAGGGGAGAGTAATGGGGGAATGGGGACAACTGTAATTGAACAACAATAAAAAAATAATAATCCTAAATAGCAACTCTATTTAGAACATTTCTCAAAGTTCTAGGGATTATTTCTGGAGGCCCAATCTAGAACTTACAATTTAACCCCTTCCTAGCTACTTATCTACTTCTACATTAAGTTCTTCTCTGTCTAAAATTTTACGGTAATTTCGTTGTGCACCACTGAACTCCAACTTGCACACATTCACTCCTTCAGTCTACCTTTCAATTAATGTTTCTTAAAATCTCAGATAATTTCATTCATTCCGTCCCTTCATTAAAATTCCTGTAGTCATCCTTGATTTCTCCTTTCATCTCTTCCTAAAATGCAATACAACAGCCAATTGTGTTGGCCAATATCCTTCTGAAATTAGTTCAGAATCCCATGACAGTTTGTCATATCTACTTCTGCCTTCAGTAATTCCCTTCCACAGAGCACATAGATTTTGCAAAAATATCAGTTGTACTTCAGAACCTTACATAAAATTGGAGCAACCTCTCAACATAAGGTTAACTTTCTAGCCATTTTCTTGTCTTACTTACCTCCACAGCACTTATCAGTTTCTAAGGAGAGGGACGTATACTTAGGCCTACATCCCTAAGGTCTATTGACTAAATAACCAGTTATTGTGCCTCATTAAAAAATGGTAAACCACATGAATCATTTCATAAGCCATATGATTTAAATGAAACTTTGTTTACTGCTCTATCCCCAGCATCTAGAAGAGCAGCTGATGCACATTAGGAAGCTCAATAAATATTTGTGGAGCATATGAATGACAGTGTGTCACTAACTTCTAATGACATATCATTTCACCGAAAGTGAAGACATGGTGTTTTTTTCTTCCTACAGTGACCCTCATGTTCTGGCCCTCCAATAACTCTCAACTCATTCCAACGCAGTTCACTCTGCTTCAGCCATGTCAGCCTCACAACTTGTCCTTGGGTAGGCTGTGCAATGGTCACTTCTGCTTTGAAGGCTTTTCCTCTAAGTAACCATGTACCTTTTACCCCCTCACTTCTCAGTTTTTAATATTCCATTTATATTCCTACTTCTATTCTTAGAAATCTTAAGAAGTAGTCAGGGTAAATATATTGATTTTTAAGTATATGTATAGGGTGGAAGCATATGGAACATCGCATGTTATTCTCATCCTATGTAAGCATATGGAAACCCTCAGCTAGCCTTAGAATGAGTGTCTAGGGCGATATTTTCTGCAAACATGCAGGCAATATATCAAATAGATTTTTAGTGCTGCGAGATGCCAAAGGAAAAGCTGAGGCATTTGATAATTGCCAGAACCCTTCTCTCAAAGCTCACTAGGACCGTGAGTCATTATCTAGGTGACAAGATGTCAGAATATGACAAGATATGTCTGTTATATAACATGACAAGGATCTTAACCCAGTTTTACTGTGGAAAAATATGAATCAAAGTAAAATAAAAATAAAATAGGCCTTCCCTAGTTCCCTCGATGAAAAGATATCAAAGATCTTTATGAAGTACTTCTGTTTTTCAAAGTGTACAAACTGAGAACCTGAGCCAAAAAGTAGAAGCCTTTCTAAATCGAGACTCAAATGTTCCCTTAGTCGTATAAACAGCAATGTCATGGCAAACCTTGCAAAAGAACCCAGCTGTCAGAGTGCCATACTAACCACAAGGAAATAGTTTTTATTAAAAACAAAATTTGAATTGGTTAAGAATTAAATGTTTAGAAATATTGTATCTTTAGTAAATATACTGAGTTTTAAATGAATATAAGCATGCAAATTTAGAATGATCACTTTTTTAAAATATAGACCTTATTATGAAAACCTTCAATGATGAGGCATAAGCTTGTCAGTGAAATAAATGCAGGTTTTGTTAAAAAATGACTTAGGTAACTCAACTC
>PVKM010053392.1:0-10040 GCA_004027735.1 Carollia perspicillata | reverse complement strand
AAAAAATGTGAAAAAAGAATTATGGATTTAATATTTTTAAGTTTAAATAAAATATTAACAAACCTGCTAGATATATTGCTAGTATAAACAGAGGGGAAATTCACACAGATTATATATAAATTAAAAAGTCACTACATATTTGACTGTAAAAAAGAAAAAAATTATATGACATATATGGGTAGATATATAGATATGTAGGTATGACATATAGATTTTTCATATTATGTATTCATGTGTATATATGAGACATATAACAAAGCAAACAACAAAATGAAGAAATGTGCTAGTAATGCTAATTATAAGGTGCCCCATTGTATACAGTTCACACAATTGAATGTCAAATGGAGAAATATACCAATATAAAACAATTTTTTTTAAAAAAATTATTGTTGTTCAGTTACAGCTGTCCCAATTTTTCCCCATTGCTCTCCTCCCCCATGCCCACCACCACTCCCGCAGTCAGTTCCCGCCCTGTTGTCTATGTCCATGGGTCCTTCATACATGTTCCTTGACTAGACCCTTCCCCTTTTTCCCCCCTTAATCTTTCTACCCCTCCTGTCTGGTCACTGTCAGTTTGAGATTCAAAGAAGAAATACAGACATAATGTATAACCAATTTTCTAGTACTTCAAAGTAAATAAATGTGGTAGGAGGGACTTGAATGGTGGAGTGATGAGTCAGCAAATCCACTCACCGAAAAGTAATGATGAAAATAGAGCAAAATTATCAAAAACCATGACTTCAAAACTCTGAAAATTAATTAGAGGCATACAGCAAATTGAAAAGTAGTTATTCAGGAAAAACAATCGAACCTTCATCAGAGCAGTGGGTGTTTGTTGCATTTTTACATGAATCTTCTCCCATCCCCTTCCCAGTTCACCAGCTCTGGGACCAAAGGCCACTAGCCAAAAGGCCACTAGCAGCCTCACTGACACCAGCTTGGGCTGACTTCTCTGATATGGAGTTCCAAGGAAAAGGCTCATGCCCAGAGTCATTACTGAAAAAACAATAGCAACGTCATTGACAACTGGGGAAGGCCCACATCACAGCTGTCTGAGTGCTCAGTATAAGTTAGGACAAGTAACAGACCAACAAGAATCTGACAGGAAGCTCTGGGAACAAGATGGTCACAGGGGGCTTCGCTAAACTTTCACTCATTAGTCAGGTTGGAAGTCTTCATGCGTGCAAGGGCTTGTATGCTACTCAGGAGAGACTGGAGAGTGTCACAGGAACATACTCATTCTCGGTCAGTACAAAATCCTGCATAAGCATGAAGTGAAAGCTGGGACAGACTTGTAACCTGCGTGGAATATAAATTCATGCTCCAGTAGGAAACCTTACTAGCCCAAAGTGCTTATGTCTAAACTCTGGCTGGTCAATATGCTGCGCTGACTCACCGGCCAGCCAAGGAAGCTAACGTATATACTCTGAACATTAAAATAAAATAAAAAGAAGCAAAGATATGAATGACTATTCTATAAGGGAGACAGTCTCTATAGAATTGTTTCAGGAAAGTCATTAATCAAAAATAAAAACAAAGAATAATGAACAGTTTTTAAGAAAATCAGCATCCAGTGTTGTTACACTAAATTATCTAAGCCGTCTGATGATGAAAAACAGAAAATAACAACAGGCAAAGAAATAAGAGAGTGTGGAACACCAAAAACAGTGAATCAAAAGAACGTCCAGGAGGACAATGTTATTAGAATCCATAGGCAGAAACTTCAAAACAGCTATAATAAATATTTCCAGAGAACCAAAGGAAACCGTGTTTAAAGAATTAGAGGAATGTATGAAACAATGTGTCATTGAGTAGAGAATATCACTAAAGAGACAACAATTAAAAAAGAAAATAAAAACAAATAAAAGAATGGTGAAGTGGCAAAGTATAATACCTGTAATGAAAAATTCACTAAGGAGGTTCAATAGAAAATTAGAAGCAAAAAGAAAAAAGAAAGAAAGAAAGAATCAGCAATTTGAAGCCAGAAAGAATCATTAGATCTTATTCAGTTTGAAGACAGAAAAAATATAGAACTAAGATTAAAAAAGACAAATACCATGTAATCTCACCTATAAATGGAATCTAATCAAACAAGCAAGCAAAATATAATGAGACATTGAAATTAAGAACAAACTGACAGTAAACAGAGGGGATATGGGAGGGGATAATGGGGGGAAGAGGGAAGGATTTTCAGGAACATGTATAAAAGGCACATGTACAAAACCAAAGGCAGGTAGGATCGAGGGTGGGAAGTAGGGATAACTGGGTTGGGGGAATGATATGGGGGGGGTGCGGAATGGAGACAACTGTGCTTGAACAACAATTTAAAAATTTGGAAAGAAAAAAAAATAACAGAGGCTCAGAGACTTACAGGACTCTGTCAAACTAGAATGCTTGTCAAAAGGAGAGGAGAGATTGAAGGGGAGGCCTGAATAAGATCTAATGATTCTCCCCTTTGAAGAAGTAATAGCCAAAAACTCCTCAAATTGGGTGAAAAATATTCACTTACTCATCTAAAAAGCTCAGTGACCTAACCTCAGAGATTTACTCCTAGACACACTGAAATAAAATTATCAAAAGAAAAGGAGAAAAAATCTTGAAATGAGTATCCATGATTCATCACATACAAGTAAACCACAATAAAAATAATGGCTGACTTCTTGTCTGAAATGACACATGCCAGAAAGCAGGTATTAAAGTCATAAGGGAAGATTATTTGTTGGGAACCGCTCTGCCTGGTTTCAGGATCTGTAAACCCCCCATGGCTAAGTGAGTGACCTTCGAACTATGAGCCACCAAGGAGACAAAGCTTATCTCCCTGGCAGGAGCGCTGCTTCTACTTCATCCATCTCTGCCCCCTAAAGCTTGGTCGGTTAGTCAATGACAGGTAAGACCCCTCAGGGGCGGGGCCAACCTAAGCCAGACACAATCACTTGGGAGGCCCTCAAGGAAGGACTCCTACTTTAAAATGCTGATGTAACCTTAGTTCAGTGAGATATATTTCTCACCTTTGACACTCTCCAAATAAAATAGTAAAATAATTTTATGTTAAATCAAGCATAACTGATAAATGAGTTTCACTAACAAGTGAGGTATTTTTTTGTACTCTGGAGAGATTATGATGGGATTTACTTGTAAGACACTTTAATTTTCATCTACTTCTACTATCTACACAAATTAAATTTGCTATTTTTAAAAGCTTTAGGGTGCCATTAAATTGAAATGTATCAAATGCTGTATAACATTGTACATGTGAAATGAGTAGGAAACATTTTTGCTACTTCTAAATAAAAGTTTAACAATTTAACTGATTTCTAGGTTACAGTTTCTTATCTAGTCTGTGACCATGTTAAAATAACATCATAACAAAAATGCTAAAAATAGCACTTAAAGGGAAAAGAACACACACACACATTTATTTTAAGTTTACTATATAAAATATGGTGTTAGGGTCTGGAATATTTAATATATTCTGTATTCCTTCTCAATATCAGATTTAACTTTTTAAACTACCGGCTATAAATTTAGTATGTCAAATATTAAGATGAAATAACTAATCAACTTTTCAAAACATATTCTCTTCCTACGAGCATAGACATTTGGTCAGCCTAGAATCTTTACCTTTTTTAAATTCATACATAAGAGAAGAATTGTATTCAATTTAAAATGAACAGAACATTTTCTTCAGCAGAGAAGCCAAAAGTATCGTCAGGGTAACGTCATTGCAGAAATGCCTCAGAGAGATAAAGTGAATTCCACAAAATCCCTTCACCTACAGAGCTATTCTGGGACGTTGTTCGCAGATTCTGCAGAATGCAGAATGATCACCAAACAGCACATACCTCACGTCTGGATGAAGTGAGGGCAAGTGTGGAAATTGTCGCTCCTCATTCAGGCACAGATATGCCCAATACATCCGAGAACCACTTTGCAGATATTCATCTCTCTCAAACTTGGAAGCAGATTTTCGGGCTTTGTGCGATTGGATTAAAAGTTTCCCAAGCACTAGCTAGAGCAGCTTGATAATTGGTGACTATATTTTACTGTTTCAGATCACTGGGTCTTACTCATCCCTACCCCTTTTTAAATATTTTTGTGCTTTGCGAAAGTTTCAGCTTTCTGCAACAACTATGATGTTAAAGGTGTTTTGTGTTATAAATGTATGCGGATTTTAGCTTAAATCATTTTATATGTACACATGTAGACACACATATGATTCCACTTATGTTGAAATTTGAGAGACATTTGAAGGTACTAGAAATAGAAAAATGACTGCTTGAATTAACACAAAATAAAATAATGTAGAGGTACTCTTGCTGAAATTTTAATTGTCTTATTGCTCAGGTGTATGCACCTATCTGGTGAGCTGGTAGGGAAGTTTAAGCAGAAGTCCACTTGCGTATAGCTGTGAGGCTCTGCTGAGATAAAGCAAAAAAGAAAATTGTCTGAATAATAAAGATATGATTGTCAGGGAGAAAGGATTACCTGAATTTGAGGAGACCAGCCATCTGGACATTTCCCTTCCAAATCTAAAGAAATGGAGGACTGTCAGCAAACAGGAAAAAGTGTTTCAACAAATATGCTATATTTCAGGACCTGAGTACAAGGGTTTGGTAGCTTTTAAATGGAATCCAGCACTGAAGAAATAGTAAGACACCCTCCCGTTTGCTCTACCAAGTATGTGCATTTCTGGTTCGTCCGTGGTGGCGTCGGGGAGGCAGCGAATGGAGTGGGGTCCAGGGAAAGAACCGGCATGTGCAGCAGCAGACGGGAGTGCCTGCCTGAACCTCAGTGAGTGACGGGAGTGATGGTGCTCAACAGAAGTGGCGGTGGCCACGAAAGGATGCCACCGTCTGGACTTGTTCCACATGTGAGACGACCTGGGAAATCCAGGATATTTAGGTGGCAAAAGCAGGCACCAGAGGAAGGCTGATGTTCTACATTAACTAGCAGGGAAAAGGGCCAGAGAAATATCAGTTCTCCCTCTTAATGGTGCCCATAGGCTGGTGAGGTCTGTGTTAACTCTACTCACAGCAGAGCTGCTATTTTTAATCTGTTTTGACAGAAATGTGAATTACATATATATATTTCCACCTCCTTTGAGAATTACACATTGTGTATGGATACTTTGTATCCAAACCTAATTTGATTTTGGGGGGTCATACATCTGTATTTTATCCATTTACACATACTAAGCAGGGTTTATTTCACGTCCCTGTTTAATCTCTGCCTTCACATTCCCATGTTATGTTTTGATCAACAGTAAAGTTTTTTTTTTACCCCCGAAACGATAGCCTCTAAATTGCATGTTATAACTCGCATATGCTCTGAAATCATGTTACATTAGTTTTATCTAAATCAGTATTTTCAAATAGATGCAATAATATTGACACAAATAATAGACACATTTCTAAATATTTTGTAACACTGACATTCCATCTTATAGGTGGTAAGTGAATAAATCCAAGAGTTAAAGTTAACCTGTAGTTGAAAGTTTTAAAAAATGTAAGTGTTCAGAAATATCCTGTAACACTTTTCTTAGTACATGTACAAGCTTATCTTAATTCAATTAATTAAAATTATTATATTTCACATGCAGCTATTACCATGAAGTAAACTCCTCTTGTCAAAATTTCATCTAGATTAATCTAAAATGCATATATTTGAGGAAAGCAACCAAATAGGATATGAATTTTCGCCTATTTCTGACACCTATATTAAAACATGCTCTTTTTATCATATATGTAGTAACATATAATGATAGCAAGTTTTCAAGTGAAGAGCTTTTCTTGGTATAAGAAATTTAAATCACTGTTATTCTTATTCTTAGCAGATGTGGCAGACAGAATAATGAGCACCCAAAAAATGTCAATCTCCTGCTTTCCAGAACCTGTGATTGTGTTTCTTTGCATGGCAAAAGGAACTTGGCAGATGTGATCATGCGTGCAGACCTTATGATGGGGTCATCATCCTGGATTATCCAGATAATTCCAATATTATCTGAAGTCTCTTTAAAAGTACAAGTAGGAGGCAGAATAGACAGAAAGATGTGACTACCACAAAATAGCACAGAAATGCAAAACTGTTGGTTTTGGAGATAGAAATTCTGGAAAAAATTCTGGAAATTCTCTGGAGGCTAGAAGCCACAAGGAAACAAATTCTCCCCTGGAGCCCCCGGAAGAGAACACAGCCCTGCCTTCACGTTCATTTCAACCAGTGAGACAGTGTCAACCTTCTACAAAACTTGAAAATCACAGATTTGGTTTTATTAAACCACTAAACCTCTGATAGATTGTTATAGCAGCAAAACAATATATAGCCAGTGAAATAACTTTCCTGGAAACATTTTTGAGTAAGGATTAGTATATGTTACTATTATGTAGTAAACAGTTAAAATATGCTCCCCACACATCCGTGAGTGTCACTACCTTCTAAGGTTAAGGAGGTGAACATTTTGGAAGTGACCTTTTTTATGGGCATTCTCTGAAAGTCTTTTAACTTTCACATGAACACCAGTTGCTGCCCATCTGAAATGCACTCAGTTTGTCTCTATTACACTCTTAATGGTCTTTTAGGATGTTCCTGCATTGTTGCCTACTTTTACTTCTCTTTGTCAAATTCATCCACTTTTTTTGTTTTAATGTTTTCTCTACCTGAATAATTGTTCTCTCTGCCAGAACAAAACTATTCTATACAATTAGAGATATATATGTTTTCATAGAATAAATACTGGTAGGCTGTTACGTTATGTTTAAAAGATATTTTATTTATTTGTATTACAGGTCACTCACATTAGGCATGCAATACATTATTTTATGAGATCTTCAGTTACCTCAAGGATGAAATCTCAAGGCAACATTTCCCAGATTCCCATTCAGCTAGGGTCCTGAATGCAAATTTGTTTCTACCATTTGTGCACCATGTAGTTATAGCAAGATTTGAAAGGCCACAGTTAAGTAAAAACCATCTTCTGGTTTGGCTGTTACTACTGGCAAATAACTCTAACTCTCACAAGATGTGAATGTCCCCAACAGCAGTGCTTCGAGTTCCAAAGTCCAAGTCTCCTAGGTGTTGACAAACAGAAGGGTGTAGCACCTTGCTTTGGAATCTCGTCTCTGGAGTGCAGCTGCTGGCGCATTTCCAGTGATGACCTCAGAGCTAGTGCTCCTGGAGTCAGTCAGTTCTGTCCAGGTGCAGGACCTACTCCAGGAGACCCACCTGAAAGACTGCTCCTTTAGCCCTGGCAATGCTTTGGTAAGCATATAATTTCCTGTCTGGGTTTCTTCATGTTTAAAAATGCCTACAGTGGTTTCTGTTTGCTACACTGAACTCGGGTAGGAAAATCCATTCGGGAAATCTAAAGACACATTATCCACAAAAAATTGCAGTGCTGTTTGTGACTAAAATTTATATCTTCTCTATTATTAAATGGAATGTTAATTGTAAGGTAATTACAGCACCTTAATTACCAGGCATCTGCATCTATAAATTCATGAACATAATTTTCCTAGGATTTGAATGCTTATATTCATTTCAGGGGCAAGGATTATACATATGCCTGTCATTATTCTAAAGAACACATTAAAGTAAAATGGCAATTATACCACAACACATCATGTCATTAAATATCATTCTGCTTATTTGAATATAAAAAATCACAAAATTAATGCATATACATGTATATCGGGATATATACATAATATAGTAATATAAATATGTTTGTATATAGATTTATCTCTATTTGGATTCCTATTTATATAGAGAGATGTGGTATATATTAACTGAGAAATGACAATTGGATCTGCATTTTGCCTTCTTTTTCTGAGCTATGTGTCAAATAATATAATAGGTATCTCTCTAAATTCAAGAGAAAAATACTAAAAGGGAATATGTATGAATATTCTGATTCAATCCAAAATAATCAGTTCTGCCAGTACTTCCCAACTTTAATGCCACTTTCTTCCAGAAGTTCACCTTTTATTTTAGTGGAGATTCATGAAACCTTTGCATGCAGTCATTAAAACTGTGACCACCTCTCACAGCAGCCTTGTCATTTAGTTTTCTTGCATTATTAACTGGGCAAGGCACTGTATATGGTAATTATGTTCTCAATAATGGAGCCTACTCAGCACACATTAAGCTTCCACTCAGTGACTCTTTTTGAATTTTAACATCGAGTTTGCAAATAGGTGTGCACAGCAATATGAACCTGCAAAATGAAACTTTTATTACGTCGGTATTTTTAAATCTGAAAAACACTGTGCATTTAAGTAATATAACTTTATATATCTTCTTCAGCAATATTTTATACTATAACTTTCAAATCAGGGGTGGAGCTTACTAATTTCTGATGAGGGATAGTTTTATTCTCTGAATCCATTCCCTTCCATGAAGGTATTTAGATACGTCACTCTGAGCTGAATTTGAATACTTTATTTTTCTACTAACCACTGGGAAAGTTTCAACAATGATGAAAAATGTACCCTTGCAATATTGAGAGATTCTAGTAAGTAGGTAAAATTTCTATTTGATATGAATTGTTAGTTCCAGGAAAAGTGATTTTCATTTTGTGTATGATGTGTTATGATTTAAAAAATGTTAGATTAGTAAATATTTAAAGCATAATGCATTGATTGACTTATTTCTTTGAACATAAATTCTAAAATATAATAATCCCAAAATGATTAGGTTAGCCTACTGTGTTGGGGTACTATTACATTCTTTTCAAATTATGTATTGAGATCAATTTTACTCCTGCTTTTGTCTTGAGCAACCTAAACTAAACATTATTCAGTTGTACTGATAACACATTGTTGAATGAAGACCTATTGCTATGACTTAGTTGTTTAATAACCCCTACATTTTAGTATTAAGTCAATGAAACCAGTCTTGTTTGGTGATATATGAATTTTGGCAGGGAATTTACAAGAGCATAAAATTTACTACCGTGGTTGCTATTAGTTATTATATTAATAGATTACATTGCTCTTCCTGAATACTGTCAGGTCCATTCAAGATATGTAACATCCATTTTAGCATATTCAAAAAACCAGCCTTTTGAAATTCCCCGCCATCACGTGCATTAGTTGCAAAGTAAATTAGCAATCTGTGCAAGTAGGGTAGGCAACCAGAGAAAAGCAGATCAGATTGGAGAATCAGAATACGAACCCAGTAGAATAAAGTTCTGAATGAGATAAACAAGCCATTCAATAATAGTAAATACTATATACACAATAACAAAGTCATCATGTATAAAATGATCTAAATGAAGGGAAGTAAAGAAAGAGGAAGAAAACTTTGGAGCATTAAAATTTAAAATAAGTGGATGCATTAAAGAGTATGGGCCAAAGTGAGTATGTTATTGACATCCAAGATGTTTAAGTACAAGAAATATTTCAAAGAACCAAACACAAATATAAGTATGCTACAATCACAAATGAAACAGGAAGGGAAATAGAAAATACATTTGGAAGATTTAACTTGGGAAAAGAATGTATTCTCCAACAACAATAAAGTACAGATGATAGAGAATCTAAAATTAAAACATAGTAAAAAATGTTATTGATACTGGTTTGCCAGCTGGATTATTGGGAACTTCCTAAACTGTAAAGATATAGAAGGGAGAAAAAGTCTTCCTAGTTTCCATGCAAGAGTAACAGATAAACAATTTGCATTATCAGATTTTCTGTTAACAGCTTTGGAAGCTGGAAGACATTGAAGTGACATTTATAGACCATGAATTTTAAATAACTTAATGTCCAGTAAGATAAAATTTCAGAGCAACATGAAAATATGAAGCATTGCTAGAATCCAAAGATGGCAAAATCTCTATAGTCTCTCTGACGAAACTATTTGAGAAATGACTGACTGAGATGACTGACTGAAAAGCAAATGCATGAACACAGGGATATCAACATGAAACAATTGTTTAATGAAAGGTGACAGTGGTGAACACCAATCTGGCAACAGATACAGAACATCACAGGCTTCATGGTACTTCTACCTTAAATAACAGACAGTCCTCAAAGTTGCACCAGCTT
>PVKM010053391.1:0-10038 GCA_004027735.1 Carollia perspicillata | reverse complement strand
GTGTGTGTGTGTGTGTGTGTGTGTGTGTGTGTGTGTGTGTGTGTGTTGGGGGTGAGGGAGGCACAGCAGGAAATGCAACAGACACAATCCCTGCCCATAGAATTCCAAATCTGACCCAATTCTAATAGCCTAGGTGACTCCCCAAACTTGAGAGAACCCCCAAATTCCCTTAATCTTCAGATCCCACATAAACCTCCAGCGTTGAGAATTCCCCAAACCTGGAGGGTACCCACTTTCCAACAGCCCCTGCCGCATCCATCCGCAGTCTCCCTCTCCTAGCCTCGGTAACCTGTTCTGCTTCCTTTTCCCAGCTCTGGGGTGTCACCAAGCAAGGCTACCGCTGTCGGGGTGAGTGGGGCACCAGTGACGGGGGAGGGAATTGAGGTCTCGCAGCTTGGAAGAATGGGGCATGGTCTGGGCCGTTGGCCCTTAACTGATGCTTTTCTCCAGATTGTGGGCTGTGTTGCCACAAACACTGCAGAGACCGAGTGAAGGAAGAGTGTAAGAGACCAGGGACCAAGGGGGATATGGGCCCCCCAGGAGCCCCCGTCCCACCCACACCAACACCCCATGCCAGCTGTGGTAAGACCCAGGGGGTGGCAGTCCTGGGAAGGGGCGTGGTGGATAGCAATAAACCCAAAGGTCACGAAGCTCTTCCCATCTTACTCACGTTCCTCCCACCCACGCCCCGCAAACAGGCCCTGAGGACGGTCTTTCCTACGCGCTCTCCCTGGAACCTGAGGCGGGATGCCGCCTGTGCCATGCTTGGACACAGACAGAGCCCCCACCCCCTTCCTGGGAGCCAGAGACGGTGAGGGGGAACTGCCTGCAACCCCGTCTGGCCACAGGGAGACCAACGCACTTGCCTGGGGGACCCAAACAGATTTTGGGGAGCACAGCAAAGTAAAAATGTGTGAAAGTCCTCAATTACTTGGGTAGGAGAGTGTAGATTCTGTTTACCTTTTAATGTTAGAAAAATAGACATTTCAGTATGCCGAGGGAGAGAAGGGGTAGCCTCTAGTAGAACAGAAAAAGGACGTTAGGAAGGAAAAAAACCCAGTAAGATGGCAAGAATACGACCGAATATATCAGGAGCTACAGTAAATGTCAGTGGAATGAATTCCACTTTTCAAAGGCAGAGACCAGACTGGGTTTTTAAAAAACAGGCCCACAGGGGACATCCAGTCACCCACTTTACTAAATAGCCTGGTGAGGCGCTGCTCCTGCAGTGACACGTCTCCTGGACACCCTCACACTCGACCCGTCTTCCTCCCTCCAGGTCCCCCTCCCGAGGACGGCCTCGCCACCCAGCCAGTCCTCCGAGCCGGATTCCTAGACGTGGCCTCGGTCTCCTGTCTCCCTCCCTCCCCACGGAGCCAGGCCCCAAGTCGTGTTATCCAGCCTCCAGCAGAGCCCCCAACGGGATGGCCTCCTCTGCATCCACACTGCCTTCGTGGAAGCATCCATGGTCTCTTCCCCCCAAAAGAAAGTTATGAACGTTATTTTCTTTTGTGCATCCGAGTAGCTGTTAATCATACTCCCTTTTCCTACACCTTGTATGCAGCTCCGTGTTGGATATATTTACACTGAGGCATTATCCCTCCAACTCCTTAAATCTCCATTTTACAGATGAAGAAACTGAGGCTCAGTGAGGTTAAGCTGCTTGAGGTGGCAGGACTCAAACCCAAGTCTTCTGTCTCCCGCTAAAACAGAAGCTTCTGACCGATGGGCTACACTGGCCGTCGGCGTGGGTCAGGAGTGGGAGGGGACAGGTTGGGAAGAGTTCCAAACTCTGGGCTTCCAGAGACAGGAGAGCAGGCTGGAGAAGGGGCAGAAAGGGAAGCCCACGAACACCTGAGTCAGATCACATGGCTTCACTCCACTCAGGGTAGAGCCCAGAGTACTCAAGTGGTCCACGCCACACCGTGTGCCCCTTACTTCCCACCACCTGCCCCCCTCACTCATCCTGCCTCACCTACCCTGGCCCCCGAACGTGCCACAAATACTCCTACCTCAGGGCCTTTGCACTGGCCATTCCCTCTGCCTGGAACACTCTTCCTGAGAGTCCCATGTGACTCCCTCAGTGCGGCCACCCCGCGCCACTCTCAAAGTTGCAATCTCCCCGCTGTCCGGATCCTACCTTCCTGCTTCGTTTTCCTTCCGAGTCCTTTTCTCATCTGGCAAACTACACATTTCGCCTTTTTCTCTTGTTGAGTATCGGCCCCTCCTTACCAGAAATGTCAGCTCCAGGAAAAGGGGGGGTTTCCATGATTTGCCCCTTTCGCTGCTTTCTCCCCGGCTGGCGCATGGTGGGGACCTGGCGAATGTCCGTCCAGTCCCTGCGGGTCTCCCTGCCCGGCCCCCAGGAGGGGAAGATGAGTTGCTGAGGAGCCAAGGACTTGGAGGGTCAGAGCACCAGGTGCTTCTTTAGACCCGAAGGACTGAGACCCCTATTCCTCTCCAAATCCACGCACCCCCTGACCTGGGCCCCACACAGACAGGTCCTACAGCTGTTATAAATTAAATTTATTTTCCAGAGAACACAGTCCTTGGTGTTAAATAGTAGATGGGGATGATGGCCATTGGGGGCCTCAGGAACATGGTATGTGGGCCCTCACTGCCGGGTGCCAAGAAAACCCTCCGACTGGCTCCCCAGATATGATGTCTGGTGTCGGCAACTCCTGGGGGACCCCTGCCCCAGCTGCCAGTCCTCCTTCATTTCTTCTTCTTCTTGCGGCCCCCGCACTGGCGGCCTGCCTTCCGGCCGCCTCCATCCTCTCTTCTGCTCTGCCAGCGGGGCATGGGAGCCTCCAACTCATTGGGGCGGCCCCCTCGGTCTGGCATGTTGCCCATAAGCACCTGAGAGTTCATAAGATTGGAGTTTCAGAGAGGAAAGGTATCTTGGACAAGGGGGCCGGAGAGCCAAGGAAACGGCTTGAGGTTAAAGGAAGGGCAGACTTCCAGTCAAGATGGCGGCGTTAGGCTCACCTCTTCACGCAAACCACATCAAAATTACAACTAAAATATAGAAAGACCGTCACGCAAGCTGTCAGAAATGGAGTTAAATGAAGTCTTGGCAACTGCAGAATTCAACTATTTGAAAAAACTATGAAAGAAGATTTCCCTAATTTGGTGAAGGAAACAGACATTTAACTCCTGGAAGCACAGAGAGTCCCAAACAAGATGGATGCAAAGAGGCCCACTCCGAGACACATTATAATTAAAATGCCAAAGATTAAAGATAAAGAGAGAATCTGAAAAGCAGCAAGAGGAAAGCATTTTAGTTACCTACACAGGACTTCTCATGAGACCCTAAGCTGGTATCTCAAAAGAAACTTTGCAGGTTACAAGGGACTGGCAAGAAATGTTCAAAGTCACGAAAAGCAGGGACCTACAGCCCAGATTGCTCTACCCAGCAAAGCTATCATTTAGAATCGAAGGACAGATAAAGAGCTTCCCAGACAAGAACAAACTGAAGGAATTCATCATCACTAAACCATTACTGTATGAAATGTTAAAGGGACTTATTTGAGAAAAAAATCAAAACTATGAACAATAAGGGGCAGTAAATACAAATCTATCAACAACTGAGTCTAAAAATCAAACTAAGCAAACAAGGACAGAGACAGAATCATGGATACAGAGAGCATTTTGATGGTTGCCAGATGGGAGGGGTGTGGGGGATGGGTGCAGAGGTGAGGGGAGTAAGCAGTACAAACAGTAGTTACAGAATAGCCATGGGGATGTAAAGTACAGCATAGGAAATGGAGAAGCCAAAGAACCTATATGTGTGACCCATGGACATGAATGATGGTGGGGAGATTGCCTGGGGGAGTGGGGGGTGCTGGGTGGAGAGGGGAAAAAGTTGGGACAACTGTAATAGCATAATCAATAAAATATAACCTTAAAAAATAAATGGCAGATATTAACTATTTGAGTACAATGGGTAGGACCTGGACTGATGGAAGATACAGGCTTGAAGCTTTCATATTGGGTTCCAGGGGCCTTTGCAAAAGGGAAGTAAAAGTGAGAGCGTTGCCAAAGGTCCAAGTCCCCACCAATAGTAACGAGGACCCCTCAACTTCTGTCCGTTTCATAGTTGGGCTTCGTATAGCATTTCCAGAAAATTAGTGTTTTTTTCTAAGATGGATATTTAGTGATGCACACATCACCTCTTGTGACCATAGGTGACCGTATTTCCTTAAAGCGACACATTTTTTTCTTTAATTTTACTGCACTCTGCTGCTGTGCTAGACTTTATTTCCCTAATGTTTTTTCGCATAAGTATAAGACTACTTAAACAGCAATGTATGAGTCCAAATACGTAATCATTTAAAGAAGTACTGTGCTTTAAAAGTGACTAGAAATTAATAAAATAGACAGGGGGAGTGTTGGTGGAGGAGTTTAAGCCAAAGCTGGAAAGGCGGCTGGGGGCTCAGTTGGACTTTATTTTGAAGAGGCACTAGGGAGCCTCAGGAAGGTTTTGAGCTGGTGGGGGTCAGGGTATGGCCACATTTCTGAGTTAGAAATATCCTTCTAACTGCCATGTGGACAGGGTGGTTTAGAGGCCAGGAACCCAAGCAAGAGCCGCCAAGGTTGAGCCAGGGTAGAGACCGAAAGCCAAAAATGCTGGGGCCCTTCCCCTGCCAGGTGCCCACCTTGTTGATGGCACAGCAGGTCCCTCGGCGGGCAGACTTGCTCGTGGCTGGGACAAGACGAGACAGGTCAGCTCGGGCAGCCAGGACGTGTGCGATGGAGACATCCGTTTCTGGGGTCAGAGCCTTTCGAATTGGGATCAGCACTGCCTTTATGGCCTCCCCTTGGGCCTGGGGGGTGGGGGTTGAGAGGATATGGAGAAGGTGCCCAAGAGTCAGTCAAGAGATCTCTCATTTTGGAAACATTCTTTTCTCACTTACTTCCTCTAAATAAAAGGTATAGCTCTGATGACACTCCTAACTCAGAGCTGGGAATTCTAGAATGCCTTAGGCCCCTGGAATCTAGAATGTCCTGGAGGCCCTGATATTCTAGAGCCCCAGCTTCATAAGATTCTACCAGGTCCTGGGCTGCAGAACCTGCAATAGGATAATATTCCAGACCCTAATTCCTCCTTCCTGCAGGGTAAGCTCCCACCACCGGGCCTCTCTGCTCCTGCCAGAGTCCTGTGCCCACACCTTTGCGCGATCACTCCAGTGGAATGCAGATGTTGTAAGGTCCAGGCGCTTGAGGAGGAGGCAGCGGCGGCAGCAGTACTGACCTCGTAGGCTTTGACACAGAGACTCCAAGGCTTCCTGGGGGAAAAGATCTTGGTTATGCCAGGGAGCCCTTCTCCCTCCCATCTCTGAATGAGAACATTATTCGCGTAAGGCTATACACAGTCTTACCCATCTGGGTGTGTCCAGCGGGTGGCTGAGAAGGGGCTGCAGGGACCCTGGGGGCAGGGAAGGCAGCAGCTCTAAGACCTGATGGAAGAAGGAGTCTGAGGCTGACTGCGCTGTAAGAAACTGTAAGAACTCTCTGTGGACCCCACTTCTCCACAAAACTGAGGTCCCGGGCCACGGAATCAAGAATGGCAGTCGCGGCTCTAGAAAACAGCAGTGGCTAGGGCACTCTCCTCCCAGAGCCTCTTTTAGAGAAAGGGCTCTCCCCGTGCGAGGAAGGTGGGGTGAACCTGGTGCGGAAAAGGCTCTTCTTGCTCTCTACCTTGGCATGGATATCCCGCAGCAGCCTGCTGGCGAGAGTTCCCAGCGTGGGTCTGGGCAGCCCCAGGGCTTGGAGGGTAAGGACCAGTTCCTGAACCATGCCGGCTTTCTCCTCTGCCCCTTCCCCACCAGGCGGGGGCTCCGCTGGGCTGGGATCCTGCCGGGGACGCATGCAGAGGAGGCGGGAAGCCTGGAGCTCTGTGCAGAGAAAGCCTAAAAGTAGGGAAAGGGAGAGGTGAAATCTAAGAGCCCTGCCAGACCACCCACCTGGGTCAAAAAGCTCCTGCAGCTTCAATACCTCCCGCTTTCTCTTCCCGCCCACCTAGGACCCTAGCTCCAGCTCCAGAATAATCTCCCCGCACCCGAGAGACCCAGCCCCCTTCTCGAATTCGAACTTCCCACCTAAAGACCACTTGCTAGGCTGGCCCAACCCATTTGAGCCCAAACCACTTGAGCTTCAAGACCGTCCAATCAAAATTCAAATCTCGCCCAGCTCAGAGCCCAAAACCGGCTCCAAAGTCCTAGCCCCACCCACCACGGCCCCCTCGCTGGGCTGTACATTTTGACCACGCCCCTTCGGGAAAATCCTGGCTCCACCTCCGTGTGCTGAGCCCGCCTCCCCTTCCCGTCGCTCTAGAGGCTGAAGCCTCGCCCACTTCCGCATTCAGGGCCGTCCCCCGCTCACGCAGCAGGCGCAAGCACGCGCCCGGCTCCCGCAACGCGGTCGCACAGTCTCCGCCGCAGAGTGCGCGGTCCGGGCAGTGCAGCTCCTGTAGCAGGCGGGCCAACTGTCGCAGAAATTCCTCCTCAGCGCCAGAGCCTGCGAGAGGCGAAAGGCTTAAGGGCGCGGTGGCGGCACCCGGGCTCCCCACCTGTGGGCCTGCCGCTCCACACGTACCTTCGCCGGCGCTCAGCGCCTCCGCGCCCTCTTCTCGCTCCAAGACACCCAGAGTCGCCAGCTCAGCCGCCAGCCGCACGCACAGCGCCCTGAAGTCGGGGCACGATGGGCCCAGCGCCACAGACCCCAAAAAGTCCTCATACCTGCGGTGGAGCCGAAGGAACGACAGGGGACCGGGGAAATCTTAAGAATTTCTGAGGGCAAACCAGTTCTTTCCAGCGCTGCCCCCAGCCACACCCTGCACCCCTTACCCCAGGGCCAGCAGGTCCCGGGCCACAGCAGCCCCCTCCTGTGCGTCGGCCTCTGCCCCCTCCATGGAAACGACGCCTCTTTGTCAGGCGCGCGCCCCCTGCCGGTCGGCGAGAGGCCCCACCCCTTGCGACCTTGGCCTCAGCAACATAACGGACCAATAGCCTCCTCTCGCGAAGGGCCTTTGGCGTTCCCATTGTTGCAGGAAGAAGCAGAGCCCGCCCCCAGGTCCGCCCGCGCCTAAACTTAGAGCACCGCCTCTTTTGGTGGCCAGTCAGGGCCCTAGAAACCCTCCAGACTCCGATATTCCACAGCGTGAATTCAGGATCCCCGCTGTCGCGACAGACCAGCGGATGTCGCTCCTGCTGCAACGTAGAAGTAGCCGGTGTTCTTTTCCTCAGCTTGCCTCAGATACTCTCTGCTCTTAAAGCACCCTCTACGAAGTGTTCTCCCAGCTCCACTCCAAATCTATAAACTCGTTTCCTCCTTCCCTACTTAGGGTTGGAGTTACGTCAGGGACCCAGAAAGCCTAGCTTACCATTTACCGCCAGCCCCACACGCCCACCCCGTGCGCCCCGCAGGGGCCCTCCTCGTCGATCACAATGCGCCTGTTGGATCGTCACCAGTCTGCCTCCCACGCCTTGGAGAGGTAGTGATTGAGAGATTGCACCCTAGGAGTCAGACCAGCGAGGTTCAGGATCTGAATCCGCCACTCACCGCGTGTGTCCCTGTCAAATTCCTTCCTATCCTATTATGGGGATAATAATACCTCTTAAAGAGTTGTGAGGGTTAGAGTCCTGTGTGTAAGTGCTTAGGAAACACATAAGTGGTACTCAATAATAACATATATTGAGCATTTCCTGTGTGTCGCTGGGCCAAATATCTTACCTCCATTTGCCTGAGTTTCAGAGAGAATGAGCCACACTGCATATATGGTGGTAACAGAACTGGAATTCAGATCTCGTTCTAAAGTCCAAGCTTTTAACCGCTTAACCTATACAACTGTTAGTACTGCTACTGTTTTGTTGCTGTTGAGCAACAAATTAGATTTTTCAAGATCTAATAAGAATAATCTCTTATTCTGTTCTCCAGTAGTTCCTAGATAATTCTGCTGGGAACCCGGGGTTGGGGGTGGGTGGTGCTAGGTGTTGAGCCTCAGGGAAGAGCAAAGGCCAGAATTTTTTCCTCAAGGGCAGAGTATACCCTTAACCTGATTCCTCCTTATTCTTGTCTACGCCAAGGCCAGGGACTCAGGAGGTCTTCAGGTGACCTTAATAAAACATTAGCCCCAGCTGGTGTGGATCAGTGGATTTAGTGCCGGCCTACGAACCAGAAAATCGCTGGTTTGATTCCCAGTCAGGGCACACGCCCGGGTTTCGGGCCAGTCCCGTGTGGGGCATGTGAGAGGCAACCACACACTGATGTTTCTCTCTTTCCCCCTCTCTCTCTAAAAATAAATTTTAAAAACACATTAAAAATTGCTCAAGCCAAAATTCTGGAGTCATAACCTTGACTTCTCTCTTAATATCAAACTTCTATCTAAATTTATGGACTCTACCTTCGAAACACTTCTTACCTTCTCTACTGCTCTCAGCCTGGTCCTGGGCACCATTGTCTCTCCCAGGACCATCACAGCAGCCTCCTCCCTGTCTCCCTGCCCTCCCTCCCTCCCCAGCGCCTGTTCCCCACAGGCAACCAGAGGGAACCTGTGAATACGTAAGCCAGCCCACATCTGTCCCATATTCGGAGCCTTTCCTGTAGCTCTGTCTCATTCAGGGTGAACACCAGAGTCCATGCGATGGCCTGCAGGGTCCCACACGCATGCCCTCATCTTGTAAGTACCCTCCTCCTTCCTCTCCTCCAGACACTCTGGCTCCCTTGATGTCCCTCGGACTTACCAGACATGCCCCTCCCTCAGGGCCTTTCCCCAGCTCTTCCCTTCACCTGCAAAGCTCTCCCCACAGACAGCCACAGGACTCCCTCAGGGCTGAATTCAAATGCCTGCAGGGAGGCCTAACCTGACCACCCTGGCTAAAATGAACGTCATCCCTCATCTCCGCCTTTTCTTTATAGTGCATATCATTTTAACATGTCATTTATTTGTCTCTTTCACTGTAGAGTTCATAAACAACTTGTGGGAAATTATTTTTGTGTTCTGTTCACTGCTTTATCTACAGAGCCTAGAACAAGGTTTGGCATATAGTGGGGTACTCAATAAATGTACTTGATGGAATGCATAAACTCAGCTGGAGGGTCTGCTTGGGACAAGGATGGGAAGAAGAAGACAATTGGGAAGGAGACTGGTTTGGGGTCTCAGGGGCCTATGGACAGCAGAATTCAAGGCGCAGCAGGTCTCAGGGAATATTAGTATAGAGAGGTCTGAGTCCCAAGATGAATGAATGGGGCACATCGGCACAAATAAAGAACACAGGCTGAGTCTTTGTTGAAGAGATTTCTTGGAGCGAGTATCTCATGCCCTCTCCCCAGATGATGAGGCTGGGTCTTTGGCTCCCCCACCACTTCAGTCTGCACTGACAATAACAATATTGAAGTCACAGACTGGCTTGGAATCAAGACCAGGAAGATAAATGTCAGGGTGCTTCCCCTAAGTCTGGAGGCCAAGTATCCAATCTGAGGGGCGAGCAGCTGGGAAATTGGGCTTGGGGGCTCCAGGGTCCGCTCTCCATACACCCTTGATTTGGGGGTGATGAAGAGAATTCATGGATCAGAGGTGGGTGTCTTCAGGGAGCAGGACTGCGAGACCTGGGGGAGGGGGTGCTGGGGGGACCTCCCCCCAGCCCCCACCACTTCACCTGCAGATCCCACAGCACCTTACAGCACTCTGGTCCCCTGTCCCGCCCCTCCCCCAAACGAGGTAGGTTAAGAATGGAGCTTCCCCTGCCCACCACAGGAGACTGAGATACAGAGAAGGGAATGGGGACCCAGGGTGCCCCAGCCCCCAATCCCTCTGCCCTCAGCTCTGGTGAGTCTGACGATGATGAGAGCTGGGCAGAGAGGGGATGGGAGGGACGCTCCCCCTTTTATTCCCACCTCTCCCCGGGCCTGGTTGGGAGAGCTGAATCTCACAGGTTTCAGATGTAATAGTTAACATTTCAAGGAACAGAAGGTTCTATCCACCCCTCTGGCCCCTTTGACCTATCCCTTGAACCTCCACAACCCCCCCCCCCCCCC